>NEWO01000026.1:309965-342505 GCA_003013225.1 Phalaenopsis aphrodite
TATATATATATCAATATATTACTAATATAGTATATTAATATACTATTATTATTATTTTACTATATATTATAATTTATAAAATTTAATTTTTTGAATATCATAAATTATATATATATAATTATTTTAAATTATTTTATATTTCGAACAATAACGATTCGAACACGAACGAACGCATCACTATTCGTGTTTGGTTCATTTAACTAACCGAACGAAAAAAATTTGTTCATGTTCGTCTCGTCTACTTATCGAACAAATCGAACACAAACTCATTGATGAACCGAACACGAACTGTTCGCGAACAAAGAGCTTTTTTGACAGCCCTACTTTTACCCTTTAGCCCGATTTCTTTCGCTCTGGATTGGTATTATGGTATTCATGATACCATGGTTCTGGCACATGAGTAATGCAATGATCATTGATGCTATAATATGTGGTTGTGGGTAGTGAAATATTCATACAGTATAAATATAAGTTTAAATTTCTTATTCAAAATTATGTAATAGTTAGATATGTATATATCAAATACTTAAATTTATTCCATAATAATTATTATTTTCATATATTTACATATATCAATAAATTTAATATATAAACATATAAATTTATTAACAGTTTTAACAAACAGGGCAGCATGATCATTTCTCCAGAAACACCTGCCCTAATTGTTTTCACACAGTTGTACCAAACATACAGTCAGCTTCCCCGCAGTAGCTTTTTGGGGCAGCGTAGCTGCAACTGAAAAATTGAAAAGTTACATTTGCGCCAAACAGAGCCTAAGGCTTTCGGCTGAGAAGTAATATATGTAAAAATTTTCATTTGGTAAAACCCAAATTTGGTGAGCAAAACTACTTTTTCAAACGAAACCTAACACTGCTCTCCCAAATCGAGAAAATGACTTGTGTTAGAATTCTAATAATTTCCTACATTTTTGTAATGTTCAATATTTTAAACATTATTATTTGAAATATCAATTATTTAACAAACAGAATTAGAAAAAGGTCAAAAAATCTAACTCAAATCAACTTCAACCCAGCTTGCAAAAGCTCAACTAGTATAACCCATTTTAAATATACATAACATATGTTTGGTTCAATTTCAAGTCATACTCACATTTCTTTTGAGTCTGTGTCAAATTTTAATCAGCTCATATTCAAGTGAATTTTGAGTCAACAAATTTACCTAGGCCAACCAAAAAATCAAATAGGTCATAATTACCTATTTGGCATGACAGGGATATGATCTTATTTTTTATTCAACAAAAAGATTTATTTAGTTCGGTCATGAAACACATAAATACATCGATTTGGTAGTTAAAAACAAAATCAACCATGTGATTCATTTGTAAATAGAAACGTTTCAAATAATTTGTACGTAATTATCCCAATAACTTGTTCCATTTGAAGGCAAAATTATAGAAAAGAAATTTTTTTTATACCGCACAATATAAATATAATAAAACAAGTAATGTACAACACATACACATACACATTCATATATGTATGGCTATTATACATTTTATATCAATGTTATTACATTAACTACATAATAATCATTTCACTAGCTTATCCGAAACTGCATTTGAGTTTTTACACTTAATGCAGGCCGCAAGTCGACCCTGCAGCCGGCCCGCGGGCCGCATTTCAGGATAAACAACTTATCTTGAAACGCACAAGCTGCCCAAAAGGACCCGTAATGTGATTTTGTAGAAACGATAAAAGTTAAATTTAGAAAATATATAAGATGCATAATATTGACAACAGAAAGAGATAAAGGTAATTAATCCCTCTCCTTCACATTCTTTAATTCACATAGATATTATCTTATTAGATAACAAATGACTTTTTCTAACATATGTATAGAAGGTAAAAAAAAAAAAAATTATTTTGATGCTAAACTAATGAAAACTAGTAGAAAAAGAAATTAAATTTGAAAGATTTACATGTATGATGCATGCCACTTAATTCCTATGTATTTACATATCTAACACTAAAGCTTTTTAATTTTTAACTATATGTTATGATCTATATAAACATAATCTTTATTTATTAGAATTAAATGAAAATATGACACTTAAATAGATGAAAATGGAGAAAAAAGATTCATGTGATCAACACCATTTAGTGGGATAAATGCTTATTGTTATTGCTATTATTATATGTTGTTATCTCAATCATGCATGGATATATGTATTTTATTTTTTAAAAGCTAAACCAATGATATTATTTTTTTAATGTGATATGAAAATTTTGGGTGTACAAATATAAAAAGCAAAGTTTATGTTTTAGATATTTAAATACGCAGGAATTGAGTGGTATGTATTTAAGTGCCCCCTTATAATTTTAACAAATGTAAAGGTGCTATAGACAGACAGTGGGCCTCTTTGGCCTAATAATATGAAACATGATAATTTGCTAGTCTATGTCCTATTTTTATAGGACATCAAATATATTAAACTACAAATTGTTGGGTAATGTGGAGACCTGGTCTACCGAAATTTAATTAGCTTCCTAATTAAGAATTTCACCTACCGCTCACCTACTTTCCCACCTCCCGCTCACCTATCACATCCCACTTACCGCTCACCCACCACTCTCATGATTTCTATAAATAGACTCCTTTTGGCTTAAAGGAGAAGCCAAGCCAAGCAAGGTCAAACCAAGTTCTCTTGAGAGCTAAAAGAAAGAGAGGAAGAGAGAGAGAGAGAGAGAGAGAGAGAGAGAGAGGAAGGGAGAGAAGAAAACAAATATTTTCTTGTAAACATCGAGACACTCGAAAGTGTAATCCCTTAAAAAAATAAAATCCTCTACAATTTCGTGGATGTAGGCAACTTTGCCGAACCACGTAAATCTGTGTGTCGCTCTGGTGTTTTTTATGCATGCAATTTTACTCGTTACATTTTTCGCTTTATTACCGTCGTTTTTTACAACAACTAATATCAGAGATTGAGTTCGAATCTTAGGAAGAACGATGGGCGGAGACGAATGAATGACATCGAGGATCGAGAAGTTCAATGACACAAATTTTGCTTACTGGAGGATGTAGATAGAGAACTAGCTTTATGGGAAGAAACTTCAACTTCCGTTACTGGGAAAACAATCAGAAAAGATGGACGAGGCGGAATGGAATCTGTTGGATCGACAGGTTCTGCGAGTTATACGATTAACTCTGTCGAGATCGGTTGCCCACAACGTCATCAAGGAGAAGACTACTGCAGATCTCATGACGACTTTATCAGGTATGTATGAAAAGTCATCGACGAATAACAATGTGCATTTGATGAAAAAATTATTCAACTTGAAGATGACGGAAGGTGTGTATGTTGCTCAACACCTAAATGATTTCAACACTATCACAAATCAGTTGTCGTCTGTTGAAATTGATTTTGATGATGAAATACGTGCGTTGATATTTTTGGCTTCATTGCCAAATAGCTGGGAAGCCATGAGGATGAACGTTAGTAGTTCTACACGTAAATCTAAACTGAAATATGATGATATTCGTAATTTGATTTTGGCTGAGAAGGTGAGCAAGAAGAATTCTGTCGAGGCCTCATGTTCAAGTTCGGAACTGAATGTTGATTTCATAGGGAGATCACATGACATGAACTCGGACAGAGGAAGATCAAAATCAAAGTATGGTCAGCAGACAAAGTATGGTCAGCAGACAACCTGCTGGAATTGTGACAAGGCTGACCACATAAAAAAGGAACTGCAAGAATCCTAAGAAGAATGAGAATGATGACGCTAATGTTATAACTGAAGAAATACAAGATGCACTATTTCCAACAGTTCACGGTTCTGTTGATGACTGAATACTAGATTCAGAGATTTCCTTCCATACATCTTCCCGTCGGGAGTTAATGCAAAATTATGTTGGAGGTAACTTTGAGAAGGTATATCGGGTTGATGGGAAAGCTTTGGACGTGGTGGGGATGAGAAACGTTGATATTGCACTCCCTAATAAGAGCAAATGAACTTTACAAAAGGTCAAACACATTCTTGAGTTGAAGAAAAACCTCATCTCTGTTGGGCAGCTCAATGAGGGTCGATCATTCGGTAGTGTTCTCAGATAACACCTAGAAGGTTATCAAAGGAGCATTAGTACTGACTCGGGATAAGAAAATTGACACACTATATATAACTACAGGTTTACTCAGGCGAGAACACATGAGTCAGAGATGCATTACGGGGAAGCAGAAAAATGTCAATTTCCTGAAAAGTTGTAGAGCGCCAAAGGCAGAAAAACCAGACCATGTACAAACAATTGGTTGAGAACCACATAGTTAGGAAGAAATCTTGTAAGATGAGAATTCTAGCAAGTGAGAGCTGACCAAGAATGAGGAAACATATTCCCTGCCAAGGAATCAAACTTGGGAGCTGGCAGAACTTCCACCAAAAAAGAAGATATTGCACAACAAGTGGGTGTACCGGATAAAAACTGCAATTGGTGGCAGTAAGAGGTACAATGCTAGACTTGTTGAAAAGGGCTTTCAACAGAGACAGGATATTGCTCATGCAGTGGGAGTTATAAGCAGATACATGAGTAACCCAGGAAAGAGCTTGGTGGTATAAGACTACATTGACGGTGATATATCAACTGAAGGTGTTACTTGTGAGAAGTTGAAGTTGTGCTCAACTTCAGCTGGTCTTTTGACATGAAGATAATGGCTTCGAGTTGCAGAGGTGGAGGATATCATGTTTGAGGAAAATGTTGGTACAACTAGTAGATGATGCAGCCAGTAGGTGATTCAGTCAGTGTCTCAGTCTCTAAGTGGGAGAATTGTTGGGTAATGTGGAGACCCGATTCACCGAAATTTAATTAACTTCCTAATTAAGAATCTCACCCACCGCTCACCTACTTTCCCACCTGCTACATCCCACCTACCGCTCTCATGGTTTCTATAAATAGTATGTTTTTGGTTTAAGGAGAAGCCAAACCAAGCAATGTCAAACCAAGTCCTCTTGAGAGCTAAGAGAAAGAGAGGAAGAGAGAGAGAGAGAGGAAGGGAGAGAAGAAAACAAATATTTTTTTGTAAACGTCGAGGCGCTCGACGGTGTAATTCCTCGAAGAAATAAAATCTTTTGCAGCTCCGTAGACGTAGGCAAATTTGCCGAACCACGTAAATCTGTGTGTCGCTCTGATATTTTTTCTGCCTGCAATTTTACTCGTTCCATTTTTCACTTTATTGTGTCGTTTTTCACAACACAAATGAGCAAGAAAAAAATGCATGTGCAATATAAATCTTTCCTTCAGACCCACTCAACTTTCCTTCAAAATTTCCTGCAGTATAACTTGGTGGGTTCCTAAAAAGATTTAATGGATAATTTTCTGGAACAAAATATGATAAGTTCAATTGTCCTTCAAAATATCTAAAAGAGCGTAGAAGTCTTCGAGGCATAGCCTTAAATAACTTTTAAAACCCTTTGAAACGTTTCAAGTTCATTTGAACTTATTACTTTGTTCAATTAATTATCCGGAGTTAAATTTAAACTACAATGAATTAATACACCCTATGCTCAATGAACCTTAATATCTTAATTATCCCAAAAGCGGCGTACTCGAACATTCACTTAATGTTTCATTCAAGAGTTATGTAAATGGGTGCCCTTAAGAGTAAGCTCAAATCATTAAGAATTTTATACCCACAATTAGGATTGGGCTCGTAGTGTTTTAAAGATGTTCATAATTAGTTAAGTTTCTCTTCTCTAATTCTCATTAAACATGTTTAAGATCAGACCTAGCTTACTACTAAGCTCTTAAATCTAATCTTCAAGATAAATTTGTAATAATCAAAATGTAAATTTAAGTGAGATCAATTCTCATTAAAAATCATGCTTATCATCTAATCACCAACTAGGGGGGCTTCAAATAAGTGAATCATTAACTTCCTAGCTTAAGCCCACTACCTTAGTATCATCCAATTGAATTATCCTCCAAGCCACAACAATTTATAAAATTGGCATTTTACCCAATTTTTACATGCATACCACTCAATTCCTATGTATTTACATATATAACCTCTAAACTTCAATTTTCACATATAGGCCACCTTACCTATGCATAAAAATGCATATTTCACCTATTAAAAGTTAAAATAGTGATATTTTTTATGCGATATGAAATACTTATGTGGTATAAATATAAAAAGTGACAATTAGGCATTAGATATGTAAAGACATAAGAATTGGGTGATACATATGTAAATGCCCCCTTCTTTTAAAACCAAAGCAGATAAAAGGAATTCCTAAACAAATCCCAATAATGCTTCAGCATGCTGTCTATTGAAATCAATATTAAAAGATCTAAAAAATCATTTAAGAAAATGAAAAGAAACAACTTAAGGAAAAAATGTTATATTTATTCAATCTAATATGTTCGCATACCATTTCAATTAGCAGCAGTTTCTTCAGCTTCTGAAGTCCATTCAGAACTCTCCATATTATTAAACTGGCACTTGGGGCATGTGTACTTTTTCTGTAGCTCCTCTCCCACAGAACTGCATGTTTTCTCCAGTTCACTAATCTGATTGTTTCAGGTTAGGGAATTTTTTTATTTATTTCTAAATAATAAAAAATGGAATAAAAGGAAATTTACATACATACCACACAATTCTAATATATTTACATTTTTAACATCTAAAATTGATATTTACACTTATAGCACTGGTGCCATAAATTTATATAACTTTGATGTGATGTTACTGTTTCAAGTGTTATAAATATAAGGGGCATCTATATAAGTACCATCCAGCTCTAATATATTTATATGCCTTACACCTAAACTTTATTTTTCATACTTATTCCACCCAAATCTTTCACATCACCTAAAAATACCACAATTTCAAATTTTAAAAAGTGAAATGCACATGTTCATTCATGGAGAAGATAACTTGTATGCAAAAATTGAAATTTTGGTGTTAGGTATGTAAATTTCTAGAAATTGAATGGTATGTGTGAATCTTCCTAAATGTAAATATGAAAGTTCAGGTGATAGAAAGGTAAATACATAAGAATTGTGTGGTATGTATGTAAATGCCCCAGTAATAAAATACTATGCAGTATGACACTATAGGGCTAAAACAAATGAGTAATTGAGGAACAAAGCATAGTAATGGAGACAAGGATATGCTGACAGATCTTTCAGCCGTTCAGATTGTAGCAAGATGGCTTCACTAAGAGAAATTCTTTTTTGCAAAGTAGCCACCTCCAATTGAACCTGTGTTTTACAATATCAAATTTTCACCAGCACCTCTTTATTTGTCAGTGATGAACAAGGCCATTGAGCCATGTTTTTTATGAGAAAAAAACTAATAAAAAGACTCAAGATATTTAGATCAAATTTTTAGTTAAGGGGACATTTTTTTGGATGGAAAAAGTATGCAATAAAATTAAAATGTGCTACGTTAAAAATATTTAAGAGTTGTTTGGTCGGTGTAAAATAAATGTAATAAATCATTTTTCTATATTTGACTTAAATTAAGATAAAATCAATGTAAAACCAAGCAATGAGTGGTGAGCTATTACGTATGAACACTTGATTATAAAGAGGCGTGCAGTGTTTAACACGTGTAAAACACGTCAGTCCCTCACTCATTGATCTTAGTAAGCTAAAATGTTAAAATAAAATATTAAAGCATAAAAACACAACAGCTAAAATAAATTCAACATTGATCTTAGTCCCTCACTCATACTGCCCTCTACATAAACAAAAATATAACAAGTCATTAACAATAGAATTCCTACGTTTAATCTCTATTACTTTGATCACCTAATTGATTTTTATTAAAAATTATCATTATATTAAATTGTTTACTTGTTCCTTATCTTTAATTATATCAATATTCTCTTATTCCTTATTAACCTTAATACCAAAATCTTCTATTTTTTAATGAATAATTATCAATTAAAATAATACTAATAAATAAAATTTCAATTACATAAATTTTTATTGATATATTTTTCTTTTATTTCTTATTATTTAGTGTGTGAGGTGCGAAGCTTGTTAGATGAGATATATTGAAATTATTTTTAGTTTTATTTAAAAAAATTAAGAATAACTTCAAAATTTAAGGCATTTTTGAGGTGCCTCAGCGTGGGTAAGGTATACTCCTCACTTTGGGACAGTGGGTGTAAACCTCATTGTGTTTTTTTTGTGAAAGACGTTAATGTGAGTCTCAAGGCAGGCCTCGTATTGCACAATTTTAAACAAAGCATATTGGTGCATGTTTGGTGCTGGGTAGTGACGACTTCCAACAACTAGCAGAATAGTGATAACCTACGATAGTGGTAGCGGCCAACAACTCTTCACATCTTGTGCGATATATTTGAAAACCGTCTAGTTACCAAATACTTTAATTTGACTAGAAAACGAGTATTAAATTCACAAAAAAACTTTACATTACATTCCATTTTCAGCTGATCAAATGAATAAATTCCATAACTTTCCTACATTATATTTACGCTACACTAGTAATATGGTTAATTGAATAAGTTTGCTTTAAAAAGAGTGCAATATAAATATTAATTGACTTCTTGTATTGATGCAAGAGCTTATCACGATACTGCAGCTCCTACCGTAGGAAGAGAATAGCTATCACCAATAATCATGCTTTCATTTCTTATGATTTAGTTCCTATTATCCTTCATTCCTTTTAGTCATTTTCTATATATGTGTTGTATTAGGATTTTAAAGACAATTTTTAGCATGAGTTTCTTTAAGATAGCAATTGATGTCCGTTTCTCCCTTTGAGGGCTATATCAAAAGGAATTGAGTAGAGCCACGGTTGTATCTCTCTCTCGAGGTGGTGATTATCTGCCCTTATCCCCTCTGCATCCCTCCTGCTTTGTTGCCTTACATTCCGCCTTGCTGCAAATTGCATCGATATCAGTTATTTTGCTATTTTTTTTTACAATTTCATCACCGTCCAATCCTTTTTCTCGCTGCCCTTGCACAAGACCTCCTTCATTTGGCTGTCCGACAGCCGGCCATATCCCCTATTGTCTGACCAATTGCATCACCGTCCAATCCTATCATCCTCGCTGCAATTGCCTCCAGCTTGTCACCAACCTTGCTTCCATCCTCTCAGCAGCCCACACAACCCTCTCCATCAACTGCCACCCCCTTCTGAGCGTTCCTCGCAAACTCCCACATTGTCTGGCCAATTGCCGACCAGCTTCTGGCCGCTTCTTTGTTGCAGCGGCCGCCATTTCCACCCTTCACCCTTGCTGCCATCAACCCAGACAACCCTCATGCATCGTTCTCCAGTGTCTACTTACCGTCTGACAGCTGGGAGATTGTCGCCTTGCTGTTTTCTGCTTGCCAGCTATCCCCCCGTCCCCATGTCACCTTCCTAACCCTTATCAACCACCACTACCACCTGGAATCCACCCTCGTTGAGTGTTTGTGTTGTGTTAGTTGTTATTTTCGATTTCAACGTCTCTAATTGTAATCTCTATTTTCTTTTGAGTAATACCATTTTCTTTCACTATTTGTGGTTTAGATTAACTCCGGTATCATTTGGTATTAGAGATAATCTAACTTTAGTTATATCCTAGGGTTTCTAGCATCTACCATACCCCAACCTATCGCCCCCAAAAAATTTACTTTCCACCTTAAATTACCCTTACACACCTACTTCCATCTACCCACACCGAAAACCTAGTCATGCCGTTAAGGAAATAATTGCTAGAAGATCGATCAAGGGGAAATGACTTGATACCATATATTAGACATTCACAGAGAGATGTCCAAGGGTTTTCTAAGAAGAATATGCAGTGGAAAACAAGCCAACTAAAACAAAGGCTTGCCACCTTTGAAGAAATGTGAATCTCTTCTATCATACAGATGTCAGGGATGAAGAACCATTGTCTCATAAACTTGTCTTGAAATATTTGAGAAGCCAAAATTTTAAATTACAGATGAATTTTTCATATTTCAATGACCATATGGATCTTGATGAGAAACATGATGGTGCTTTTGAGTGTTTTGGTCATCCCACCAAACATCTATTTGACCTATAGAGTGGTTTTGAACCTTGAAATGTGCTTTTGAGTACCATTACATCCCACCGGACGGAATGGTGAAACTAGTTGCTAACAAGTTAAAAAAGAGTGCTTCTCAGTCGTGGGCGAACTTGATGGCTCTTTGACAGTAAAAAGGGAAGAGTAAAATTAATACTTGGTCCAAGATGAAACAAGCGATAAAATATGAGTTCCTACCAGCTCAGTACAGAGCAGATGTTCTGACCCTAGCTTTGGAAGTGAAGAAACCACACCGTTGAGCGACCACCACCACTTACAGACAACGTTCAATTCTATGATCTTACAACCATAGTACACCCAGGGGAATATCCAAGTTGACCCAGCCCGAGGAGTCACTTGTTCTGAGTGGAGAACAGAAGGCGCCAATCTGCATTCCCAAATCCATCTTAGGAAGAAAGTGTTTCAAGTGTCACAGATTTGGGCATATTGAAGTAGATTGCACCACCCCGGGATGCTATATTTCACTTAGCATGGAGCTATTAAAGAAATGAGTAATGACACAATAGACACTGAAGAATTTGAAGACACAAAAGAGAAGTATTGACTTCCATCTTATGAGGAAAAGATGCACATAGTTCTAGCTGAGCCCATGAGATAGACTCCAACAAGATTAATAGTGATTGTCCAAGACAACCTTGAGTTCGAGGAACCAACAACAGAGGCATGACAACGCCATATAAGAGAAATTCAGAGTTTTCAGATCTTTAGACTCCTTCCCGAGCTGCATCTATTAAGGGAGGTCCATCATGTTAGGAATGAGACCCTTTTGTGTCACATTTGAAAGATTATAGAGTTATTTAAATATTAAATTCAGTTCAGTTGTGTACCCACCATCATATGTCAAGATAGGAGTGATGGATCACAACCAAGTGGATTGACTTAACGAAATATTACAAAGTTTCTACCACTTTCAAAATGGTCGACCTGATGCCATACGATAAGGAGATAAATACTTCAATGGATGAGGTCAAAACTCCACCAACCCCGAGAGATTAACACAGGAGATATCCACAGTATTGTAGCTGTTACAGTACCGAGGGAATAATTATCATGAGAAACGATTCGAAATAATCATGTTCTCCATTCTTATGCTTTATTTCATATCCTTCATTTTTTTATTCATTTTCTATACATGTGTTGTATTAGAGTTTGGAAGTTAGTTTTTTGCGTGAGTTTGTTTAGGACAGTCGTCAGCATCATTTCTCCTCTTGAGGGTTGTATACCAGGGATTGAGTGGTACTCTGATTGTATATCTCTTCTGATGTGATGATTATCTTCGCTTATCCCCTCAGTATCTCTCTTGCTTTGTTGCCTCACATGCCCCCTTGTTGCAACAATTCTTTTGTTGTTTTTCTATAGTTTCCTCGCTATCTAGTTCTTTTTCTCTCTGCCTTTGCCCAGGACTGCATTCTTTTAGTTATCTGACATCCCACCACATCCCCATCACCTTTCCAGCCCTCCATCCTAGCCGGTATCACATCTAGCCCGCCGCTAAATTTGTCGTCATACTCTCAACAACCCATAGAACACCCTCCCCAACCTTCTTCGCAGCCTCCCCCACCGGCTGGCCAGTCGCAAGCCAGCTTTTGGCCACGTCTCGTTTAAATTGTTGCCGTTTCCACCCTTCCCCTTTGCTGTCATCAACCCGAATAGCCCCTACGCATCGTCCTCTGATTGTCTACTTACTGTCCACTTCAGGGAAACTGCTATCTTGTTATTTTCTGCTTGCTAAACATCTTTTCCACCCAACAACCCATAGAACACCCTCCCCAACCTTCTTCGTAGCCTCCCCCACCAGCTGGCCAGCCTCCAACTAGCTCTTGGCTACGTCTCGTTGCAATTGCTTCCATTTCCACCCTTCCCCCTTCCTATCATCAACCCGAATAGCCCCCACACATCGTCCTCTGATTGTCTACTTACTGTCCGCTTCGGGGAAACCACTATCTTGTTATTTTCTGTTTGCTAAACATCTTTTCTTACCCCCCCAGCTTCCTAACCCTCACAGATTACCACTATCAACCGAAATCCACCCTCGTTAAGTGTTTATGCGTGCTAGTTGTTATCTTCTATTTAAGTGTTTCTGATTGTAACCTCTATTTATTTTTGAGTAATAATATTTTCTTCCCCGATTGTGATTCGAGTTAACTCTCGTATCATGTATATTACACTTATGAGTAATAACATATTTCAGAACAAATCAAACTAAAATTTAACCACGATATTCTGATCCCAAAAATTTCCTCTTATTTTTTTCTCAAAAGATTATGACTACATAATTGCAAAACACATGAATTGTGAATTGGTCAAACCTCTTTATTACTATTTATGTGATTTAAACTCCACATGGCCCAACAATGCGATCAGTCTCTTGCAGAATCAATAACATATAATAAGTAATGAGTAAAATGAGTAATGAGGGAACCCATACATGCCAATGACATTATTGGGTGACATGACCATACAAATTTATCCGAAATGAACGAGAAAGTTGGGAAGCATGATGCTGCAACATAGGCCCTTAAAGAAAATTATTGTTCAGAGATACAACAAGAAATGAAGAGGCTGATTAATATCAATTTTGTTTTCATTGTATTTTTATTTAATTTTGTTTATGTTTTGATTATGAACAAAATATTTTGGTATATTTTTTACTTTAAAATATTTTCAAAAAATCTTAAAATTATTTTGAGTGATTAAAAATAAATTTATTTGTTTTTAAAAATAAAAAATAAAAGAAAGGTATACAGGCATACCATATAATTTCTATGTATTTACATATTTGACACCTAAATTTCCATATTTCCTTATAAAACTTTAGTGTCATTTTTTACATCAAAATATAACATAAAAATTTATCATTTCATATTAAAACTATTATTCTTAATGGTTGATATGATGTTAAAAATTTAAATGTTAGATATAAAAAAACGTATGAATTTTCCGGCGCGCATATAAATCACTCAAAATAAAAACATATAACAAAACATTAAAAATATTTAACAAAAATGATCTCAGATAGGCTCCAAGCAATAAAAATCCTTTTTTTTTCAACTAGAAGATCAGATGATAGAACTAGAAAATGGATATATGATATCAAAAGTGAGCTAATAACATGAGGAAAAAAAATCAAAATGGAACTACTAGACTCACCTTATTAGCATCATAGACCATCTTTTGGTATTCTTCGTTGAGACTAAGCATTTCAGCATCAACGGACATAATCTCGTTCTCAAGCTCTTTTAGAGTATTTTCATTTTGCACATCCACCCCTTGATCTGTATTAGTGATATTAATCTCCACAAGTTATCATGTCAGACGGTCATCAGAATTTTATATTAGCAAATATAAATGTAAGTTGAATACAAATTTGCCTGGCAGATCGCACCTAAGGAATTAAACGTTAGACTGAGAGAAGGAGCTTGAAAGAGGGAGAGAAGAAGAGAGAAGAGAAAAAATTCCCATGGGAAAAAAGAGAAATGTATTACAAAGTGGGGAGAGCCAAGTCAGTCTCATATATCGTAAAACTCTCATATTTATAAAAGTTAGGAGGGACAAAAAGATATCAAAGTTACATATTCAACCCTACATAAAAGAGAAAATCAAAAGACATTTTAGTTCTTATTTAGGCCCATTGGATAGTATCGAGCTTAGTGCAAATCTTCTTTTAGTATATATATTAAGGACAAGAAAATTTATAAATCAAATAAATCTTGAACACATAATTTATTTTTTGTGCTTGGTTTTAGTATATTTGTCGTTCTCTGTTGAGTTTGTCATTTTGGAGTTTTCGTGTCGCGGGGAAGTTGTCGGGTTCTGGTGGCCAATCGGATGAAAAGTTGGTCGTCGGAGGAATATTCTTAAAGTTGCTCACCCCGGATGGAAGTTTTAGAGTTGCTCGCACCAGTGAGAGTCTTGTATTTGCTCGCATCGGAGGGGAGTTTTGTAGTTGCTTGTCCCGGAGGGGAGTCTTGTATTTGCTCGTCCCGGATGAGAGTCTTAGAGATCTACACCCAGTTGACAAATTACCGACTTGAGATATTAGTGGACCGAAAGTTGTTAAAAACTTTTTTGTGGACTTGGAGGACCCTCGTAAGTAACACTTTAGAGATGCAGAACCGAAGCTTCCAGTTCTTCACCTTATTCTACATCTCTAATAGCTAGAACTGACCCAAAGAGGGAAACTGGACCCGAGCTGACCCAAAACTACTAGTGGAAGAACATGACATAAATCATATTAGAGGCGATGGAATTACACAGGATCTAGGCGGGAATGACTCCATAATGGTTGAAAATGGCCCGCAGCTCATAGTAAAGAGACAACCTCATACCAAAGTGAAATTGGTCATTGTAGAGGAAAAGTCCCGAGCCATAGGAAGTAGTTGCTCAATCACGCTCACCAAAGACCCGAAGTCTGATGGAGGAATTATAGATGCATGTGTTCTGCACCCAATCACCTTCTACTTGGGTCATTGTCAATCATTTGGTCATGATGATTGACCCCAATGCTTTCAGAGAGTATTTGGGAGTCATTGAATCATAGAACAAAAGAACATAAAGCTAAGGGAGCAAAGAGAAGCGAAAAAAAAGTAAAAACAACAAGTGAAAGCGCAGCATCAATTCAACCCATAACCCTTATATATATGGTAACAAAAGAGGCGAAATTGTTACATAGAGAAACTGTCATCTAAGTGAAAAAACAAAATCATACAATAGTTTTGAACATAAAGCTAAGGGAGTAAAGGGAAACAAAGAAAAAAGAAAGATAAATAAAAGTGTAGCGTCAATTCAACCCATTACCCTTATATATAGGATAACAGAAGAGGCAAAACAATTACATAGCAAAACTATCACATAGGTGTAAAAACAAAATCATACCATAATTTTGAAAATATACTAAGATAAATGTCACATCAGCACAATTTTCTAGAAGAAAAAATATGTTTTATTTCAAAAACAGACATTAGAAATTACACTAAAAAAATTGTCCGAGAGAAAATATTTTATAAGGTGATCACCTATCATTTTATCTAAGATAAGTCTCTTTTGAAGCAGGAAATATTTTATAAAGTGATCACCTATCATTTTATCTAAGATAAGCCTCTTCTGAAGCAGTCTCCTATGCAAACTTTCCTTGACTTGAGCTCGTTGTATGAGGGAATTCTCTCGGACTTTTGACAGTTCCTGACAAAGAGAGGCCTCTCCTCTTCCATCCTCTCCGTTCTATTCACCACAGCGAGTAGCTCGTAAATCTCTTCATCTCGATGAATCCCAGCCGATTGAGTGAAAGAACTCGAGATCTCGTCCACACGACGAGCCAACAACCCGGGAGATATTTGACGTCCGTTAGTTGCTTGCCAGCGGGCCACATGAGGACAACTCGAGCGGTCAATCCCTCCATCCTTGCTAAGAGTCGGCAGCTTCAGGCCAATGACTGAGTAAATGTCATTGGAATTGTGATTGAATTCTCACCATCTTTTGTTGGAGGCAAGTCATCACCTAGGTCCAGAGGGACAGCTACATTAAAGACAAAATAATAAAAGAATAACAGTAAAAAAAAATAATAAAAATTGAACATGTAGGATGAAGACTCCTCATACCTAGGAGTTGATCCCACTTAAACGTGTTAACTGACACTGTGCCCTCACCAGGTGACGGCAGAGCACCAGCAGGCTCTTGTGTCCAGGACAATGACAGAGCACTTGTACCTTTTTATGTGATATGTTTGGCCAGTGGGTCTTGAGCCACATGGAAGGTAAATCGACATATTAAGATGGTCGGGTCGCCTAATTTTCCTTTGCCATTGATTAGAATTTTCCTTCATTGAGGACCGAGAAACAAATCAGATACCCCACCACATTGACTGACGTGACTATTTTCCTCTTCTTTGGAGTCATTTTCTTCTTTTCACCATTTGGGCAATACCATCATTTTGATCTCCTGAAGATGACAAGAAGCACTTCGTTGTTGTGAGGATCGATTGGAAGATTCAACATGTTCTCGATGATAGCGCTAAGAAGATGACCAATTCAGACGAGAAGAGATACAAAACAAATATGGAATGCCAAAAAATTCTGTCACATCCTAATTATAAGAACCAAGGTGCAGAAATCCAAAAAGTTTAATTATTGAATCATTGATTAAGAAAGAATGTTATCTAATCTTGGATTAAATTCTCTTATTCTTCTCGCAATGTCACATTCAAGAAAGAAGAGAATCGAGAAACTAAAATATGTACATAAAAAATGTGTCATCATTGATCCCAAAGAAATCTAACAGTCCAAAAGAAAGAAAGTACGACAAATGAAGACCCACCAACATAAGACCTACAGACCCACTTATCCGATCGGATGCAGTTATCCAAGTCAGAGCAAGCAAGACCAAAGTCAACTAAGTCATTAAAATGACCTAATCCAAGTTGTTCAGTCAAAAAAAGGAAAAAAAGAGGTATTCAAGCTAACCACTATAAGAAAGTCGGCCGAAGGCAGCAACCTACTTTATGATAAATCCGACTCGAAGAAAGATCCAGTTCCACAATATCACTAATCATCCCATAGACACACTCTATACTCTTTATCATGGACCGAGAATTAAAAATGCAACAAATAGTCTTATAAACATCCCTCAGGCTCTCTTCATTGAGAAGCGAGCCATCCCTCAGGCTCTCTACATTGAGAAGCGAGCTATCTTTCGGGTCACGACGATTCACCATCTGTTTAATAGTTTAGCATCACTCTGCCTGCATGAGCTCCTCATCAGAGATCGAGGGTCGATAGCCAGACCGGGTCAATCAACCAACAAAATTTAACCAAAATATTCAGTCTTACTGACCCATCGCCAATTAGGTTTAGCTGACCGGCAACGCCAAACGAACCTAGCAACTAAATCGGCTTTTTCGAGTTGAAGCCATACTAGTCCAAAAGGTTGAGCTAGGAAAAATTATTGCATATATACACCGCATGCAGAGATACATGCGGTGTCCGATCCTGACCGTAGATCACCGTGATATACAGTCAGGATTCAATCATTTTTTTTTTTTGAAAAAAAAAAAAATTTAAAGTAAGGCTCACCGAAATACATCCTGACCATAGATCATCGTGATCTACGGTCAGAATCAGACACCGCATGCATCTCTGCACGCGGTGTATGTATGCAATAATTTTTCTTGAGCTAGGGGACAGTCTAGGGATAAGCTCATTCATCTAAATATCTAGAATACTCTATACAGTCCCCATTAAAGCAGAGATAAAAAGGTAACATCACTATATTATACTCTCCCCTATAAATAGGGAGTTTATTTTATGAATAAGACACGTTATATTACTGTTCATTATTGTTCACTCATCTCTCTATCCTCTATTGCTCCCTCTCTTTTTTACCTATTTCTTAGCGTGATGCACAAACAAATCAAGATTCAATAATAGGAATTAAGTGGTATGCATGCTTCCAACTAAGAAGAGAAATTAAAATTAAAGAAGCCAATAATCAATAATGCGGCTTAGAAACAAAAAATCTGTCAATCATTGGGAGATTCTATCAATTGTATGTTCATTATTGAGAGAACTAAGGCTGGAAATTAAAAAAAGTTGTGGGAATTTCAATTTATTTCAAATATGAGGACCGATAATAATGGAGCTCTACAGATGGTCCAAACGATGCGACCGCCATATTCAAATGAAGCTCAGCAGATGTCATAAAGAGAGATTAACAAATACCGCACAATCCCTACGTATTAACATATTTTGATTTATAATGTTTTTGTATCGTAACTGTTAGATATGACTCATATATCATAAATGACAGAAACTGGAGTGGAGCGGAGTAGAGCGGAAGATTCTGTCTGAATCAAAAGAGTTTCCTTATGTGAGTTGGTGGTGAAGTACTCCGATAATTTGGTAATTACATATTGTACTTCATGATTTTCTATGGTTATAAATAGATCTGTATGTAACCCTACGTGTTATCTCAAATTCTATATTCTGTACTCTTTTCTGAATATTGAAAAAAAACCGTCTCTCTGCTCCCGATGATGTAGGCATCTTTGTCGAACCTCATTAAATCTCTTTGTGTTCTTCTGGATTTGTGTGGATCTTGTTTTTTTTGCCCTAATTTCTCAACAAATGGTATCAGAGCCTAGTTTGAGAGCAGGGAAAAATAATTTCGGTGGCGTAGGAACAAAAAAAATTTTGGTTGAGGAATTCGGTAGCTAGGGCGTTCGATTCGACGCAGAGGAGTTCGACCAAGAAGGGTTCGTGACAGATCGGATCGGGCAACGATGTCGGCAGATTCTGGACGGATCAGCTTCTTGTTGCAAGAAGAAGCTTTCGGCGAGGGGCAGGGAAGTTGCCATCACGATCACTTCGGTGCAGAAGGCTGCTGGGCGAACGAACCAGGAAAAAGGAGAGTTCAGCGCGTCAGTGAAGCAGGAAAGAAAGGTTCGCATGAGGCACATAAAGGATTGCAGGCGATTTTGCGGAGCTTCAATGCGCGAAAGGAAGGTTCGACGAGATTGGAAGCCCGATTCGTTGGTTGTACTTTCCATTCCTGGCCTGAACGGAAGATCGATTTCCTTTGCTGGAGGCGGGAATCACACAATTTTGCTTTGTTTTGCGAGAGGCTCCTCTGATTTCCTTAAGAGGCGGTTGCGGAAAAAGAAATTTAGCGTGGAGGTATTCCAGAGATATTTCTTGACTCAAGAAAGGCAAGGAAAATAAGAATTTGTTGTTGCACTCAGAAAAGGAAAGCTGGAGGCTGCCCGATCGAAATGAAATCGGTATTCACCCATTTGTAATATTCCAGGACGCAAAATTGCAGGCGCGGATTCCGGAATTGCAGGAGTTTTTCTGGAAGGGAAAAGAAGCTTTTCTGGAAAGCGGAGGCACAACTTTTCTGGAATGAAAGCAGAAGCAGTACTTTTCTGGAAGGAAAGCGAAGGCGGGGCTTTTCTGAGAAGGAAAACAGAACTTTCTGGAAGATAAAAAAAGAAGCTTTTCTGGAAAGCCAAATGAAGCTTTTCTGAGAAGGAAAACAAAGCTTTTCTTGGAAGTTGAGGAAAAAGAATTCTGGAAAAGTTTAATTAAGGAAAAATCATTTTTCTTGAAAATTTAATTAAGTGAAACTTAATTAAGGAATCTTAATTAAAAGAATATTTCAACCCCTTTTTTCGGAAAGATTCTGTTGTTATTCTGGGAAATATAATTAAGGGATTATTTAAAAGATTTGTGGCATCTTTTCCCAACCCGCTTCGGTGTAAGAAACTCCATGATGTATTTTCACCTAAGGGGCTGAATATTCGCCAAAGTGGAGATTTGTCAGGCATATGCAATTCTCCTAAGGGGCTGGATATTCGCCAAGGTGAAGATTTGGCAAAGGTTAAGGAATTAGACATATGTATTTAAAAGATTTGTGGCATCTTTTCTCAACCCATTCCGGTGTAAGAAACTCCATGATGTATTTTCTTTTAAGGGGCAAAATATTCGCCAAGGTGGAATTTATCAGACATATGTATTTCTTCTAAGGGGCTGGATATTCGCCAATGTGTCAATTCCTAGTTTTTCTTTGCTCTAATTCATGAAAAGATATATTTCACTTTTTAAAAGATAGTAATAGTGGTTTTTATGTATGCTCAAAGATTTAAGTGTTAAGTTCGTAAATATGAAAGTTTAGGTGTCATATATGTAAATAGATAAGAATTGAGTGGTATATATGTAAATGCCCCATAAAAATTCGAAGGACGTAATGGCTTGCCTGTTTCTGCAGTTATATCAGGATGTCCCTTCTTTAAAGACTGGACTGCCATGTCATTGAACTTCCTGCAGTAATCAATTTCGTTATTAAGAAAATAGCAAGTTATGAATAGCGGTTAATAAGTTCTTTAGAAAAACTCGTACTAAGAGTGTAGAATCATGAAGCTATTAAAGAACTTGTGCATGATGGTTTACTGATGTTAACAATATTTTATATGGAACACTGTCCTCCAGTTCAAAACTTCGACACAATTAACTTGTAGCAACCAATTCTTTGGTTTTTAAATAATAAAAATTAGAGAAAATTTTGGAATTTATATCTTTAGCTTCTTCTGGACTGAATTATCTTTTCTTATTTCTAAATGTTATATTTTGATGAAGAGCCTTAAAAGTCTCAGTTTGGTTAGCTATAAATCTATACAAGGCCTCAAGGACTGACAGGCTAATTTTAGAATATTAAGATTAAAGATTAAGATAACATTCTTCGGTATGTGGATAATGAAGAGATGATAGGAGAGACAACGGGGGACGGCTAATAGCAACAAGCGAGTTGATGGTTTCACGGCATATAATCAAGTTGCATCATCTTATTCATATTGACCACTATATAATTGATGTGTGCTAGAAAATTCGCGGCGGCAGAGTCACAAATTATCGTCTTAGCATTGTACGAAAGTTCAACACACACACAAATGAAATAGAAAAATACAGTGATGACTCCAGAAGTTTTTACGTGGAAAACTCGTAAGGGAAAAGATGCCACAAATCTCTAGACTTCAGGCTCTCTCTAGACTTCCTTCCTCCTTTCATGAGAGGGATGAGACTCTATTTATAGTGTTCTGGGTGCAATTAATGCAAGAATATGAACCATTTTGATCGGACGGTCCGAAGAGCTTCCCTTAATCATACGACGCTTAATGGACATTTGAGTGCCTTAATGATGTCAGAATTGAGTGATCTTGAGCTAGTTGGATTCTTCTTGTCGAGCCGCTCGATTTGAGTATAAACTTGTCATATTTGACAGACGTTTAACTTTTTAAATGTATTCATAAATCTTTTAACTGTGGTTTAATGACTTGATCTGGGCTTGATTTGACTTAGATTGAGCTAGTTTTCACATCATTACGTCTGTCTCATTGAACCGATCAGTTTGACTATAAGTTTGCTGAAATCAGAGCTCTGGATGACCTTTTTATCAAGATTTGAATGTTTCTTGCTTAAAATATCATTTCGAGATTCGTGTCATGCCTTGAGATTCGTGTTAGATGATGAAATTTTGTTGGTAGTATATCAGTTGTCCCCTATTTTCGGGCGAAACCCTTTTTATCTTTGGAAAATATTAATATCTGAAGTATTTATGTATAAGAATATGTATATCTTACTTAGTATAACAATAATTTTTATCATTATAGAAATAAAAAGGTGAACTCAGCTTAATTGGTTAGTATCTTTTGCTTTATGTTGGAGAGGGGGGGGGGGGTGGGGGTGGGGTTTGAATCCCGCATAAAACTGAATAATATTTTATAAAAGAATGCAAAAGAGAAGGAATAAAAATTGAATATATATATATATATATATATATATATATATATATATATATATATATATATATATATATATTTTTGTTGGAATATGAAATGTTTTTATTTATTATTATTTATGAGCATTTAATGTTTGTACTTCTTTTTAGATTTTTATATTAATGTGCATTTATTGGTCAATGCTCTTTTTGAGGCTATAAATAGGGGTCTGAAAGAGATGGTGGAGGAGCGGCGGTGTGACAGGGCAACCTGTTGCGGCGACACGACTCGGTGGTGCGGCAGGGCAACCCGTTGCGGCGGCACGACGCTAAGGCGCGACTGAGTAGCTCGTTGCGGCGGTGCGACGCGGTGGCACAACGGGGCAACCCGTTGCGACGACGTGGCTGGGCAGCCCATTGCGACGGTGCGACGCAGTAGCGTGGCAGGGCAACCCGTTGCGGCAGCTCGACAGGTCAGCCCATTGCAGCTGCGAGACAACCCGTTGCAGCGGTGCGACACGGCGGCGCAGCGGGGCAACCCATTGCTGCTGTGCGATGCGGCGGAGCGACGGGCAGCACGGTGGGGCAACCCGTTGCAATGGTGCGATGCAGTGGGGCAACCTGTTGCAGAGGCGCGACGTGGTGGCGCGGTGAGACGACGCGTTGTAGAGACGTGTTGCACCGCAGCGAGGCATTGCAGCAAAGTGTTGCGATGTAATGACATAGGGCAACGATGTGTTGCGCTGCGACGATGCGTTGTGACGATATGTCGCAGCATGACGATGTGTTGCAGCAATGCATTGCGGCGACACATGACTGCGTGACGACGAGTTGCAGCGTAGCAACATGTTGTGGCAGTGTGTTGCAGCGGCGTGCTGGGCGAGATATCGCAGTGGCTTGATGCATTGGATGTCCAATGTCATATAAGAAGGTTACCGTGAGAATAAATTGTCAGCGACATTTTACTTGGCTGAGTTAAGCATCATAGTATTACTCAGTGATGTTAACATGTATGGGAGGATCCCACGAAATTCCACCGAGTACTTATTAACTCATCAGAGGTTGTCTACTGGAGCATTGCTCACTTATGAACCTGTGTGGAAGGGATCAGGTGTAGCCCACCAAAGACTGTTAACCTATCCAAAGTTATTTATTGAAGTAAAAACTCGGTGATGTTAACCCATTTGGAAGAAGTTAGATCAAATCCCCATGGGATCGATCGTGCTTTGACCAAGATTCAACTAGAGTTGTGTATTTTTTGGGCCAAGAGCATAAAATGACTCGTGAATGAGTCATTACACTTTCTAAAGATATTTTTTTTTGTAGAAGAAAACAAGTAAATACTATTTAATAAGTCTGAGTTACATTGACATTGTATGCAATATGACATAGATGATATAACTGAAGTGTTACTGATAGTATTTCCGAAGATTCTTGGCATTCCAGGTCCGAGTCAAAATTTTTCTATCCGAGTCTTTGAGCATGAAAGTTTCAGGTTTGATCATGATAACCAAGATATATGAGCCTTCCTAGAGAGGTGATAATTTGTTGCATTGAGGACTATGACCAGCGGCTTCAATACTACTCAAAACCAAGTCATCAATGGAGATAGGTCGAGGCTTTACTCTTCCGTTGAAGTGACGAGCAATTCTTTGGCGGTAGGAAGCAGCTCTGAGGTGGGCCACATTGCGTAGTTCTGGAAGATCCAACTGTTGTCGGAGCTTTTCTTCATTGATATCTCAGTCGAAAGCCTTGACTCGAGGGTTTGGAAATCCGATATCAACGGGGATGACAACATCGATGCCAAAACACAAGTTATATGGAGTTTCGCCAGTAGGAGTTCGTGCGGTGGTGTGATAGGCCCAGAGGACATTATGCAACTCTTCTACTCATTGCCCCCAGCCTTCTCAAGATGAGTTTTCAACCCCTTAAGCACCGTTCGATTTGTCACCTCTGTCTGTCCATTCGTTTGGGGATGTGTCACAGCAGTATGCATCAACTGAATGTGAAGATCCTTGCAGAATAATGTGAAGACTCTTTCAGTGAATTGAGTCTCATTATCAGTGATAATCTTTGTGGGAAGCCCAAAGCGACAGATGATATTTTTCCAGATAAACTGTTTGGCATTGGCCTCAGTGATCTTGGCAAGAGGCTCTGCTTCTACCCATTTGGTGAAGTAGTCGACAGCCAAGATGATGAATTTTCGTTGTTTAGTATGTTGTGTACTGATGTGTAGATGTTAGCCCTCAGGTGAGTTTTACAATATGTTGGCAATAAGAAATTGTGATAATCTTTTAACTTCAATCTTAATTTACTTTCAATTTGCTAATTGATTTGTTAAAATATATTGAGTTTTACAACTAAAGTGAAGATTACATCAAAGATTCAGGGAGGTCAAAGCCCTTGGAAGTTGGGTGCAAATAAATAGGGAAATATTACTATCGGGCGTAGAATTGGAGATTTTAGAGCGACAGACTAAAATCCCCAATTCGGTCTTATTGTTTGGGTACTGATGTGTAGATTTTAGCCCTCAAGTGAGGGGAACGTGTGAGTAATTCTGCATGTAAATTAAAACCTGAAAGGATGGATGAAGCTGAATGGAATCTATTGGATTGACAGGTTCTGGGGGTTATTCGATTGACACTATCGAGGTCCGTTGCACACAACCTCGTCAAGGAGAAGACGACTGCAGATCTAATGATAACTCTATCAGGTATGTATGAAAAGTCATCGACGAATAACAAGGTATAACTGATGAATAAGTTATTCAATTTAAAAATGTCAGAAGGTACGTCTATTATACAACACTTGAATGATTTTAATACTATCACAAATCAATTATCGTCTATGGAAATTGAATTTGATGATAAGATACGTACGCTGATCTTGTTGGTTTCATTACCAAATAGCTGAGAAGCTATGAGGATGGTTGTCAGTAATTCTGCATGTAAATTAAACTGAAATTTGAAGATATTCGTGATTTGATTTTGGCTGAGGAGGTGCGCAGGAAAGGTTTTGGCGAAATCTCTGGTTCGAGTTCAACATTAAATGTTGATTTCAGAGAGATCACATGACATGAACTCAAACATGAGAAGATCAAAATCAAAGAACAGAAGCAGAAGCAAGTCAAGACTTGTTAAACAAGTAACTTGTTGAAATTGTGGCAAAACTGACCACATAAAGAGGAACTGCAGGAATCCTAAGAAGACGGAGAATGACAGTGCAAATGTGTTAATTGAAGAATCACATGATGCACTACTGTTGACAGTTCATAGTTTTGTTGATGACTGGATAGTGGATTCATGGGCTTCTTTCCATACAACTTTCCATTGATAATTGATGTGGAATTATGTTGCAGGTAATTTTGAGAAAGTATATCTGGCAGATGGAGAAGTTCTGAACATGGTAGGAATGAGAGATATTGACATTGCACTTTTAAATAAGAACAAGTGGACTCTGCAAAAGGTCAGACACATTTCTGAATTGAAGAAGAACCTCATTTCTGTTGGACAGCTTGATGAGTGTGAACATTTAATAGTGTTCTCAAATAACACCTGGAAGGTTACTAATAGAGCACTGATATTGGCTCGGGGTAAGAAAACATGTACGCTATATATGACTACTTGTTTAATTAACAGTGTTGATATTACTGTTATAGAGAGCACAGCAGAGTTGTGGCATTGCAGACTTGGTCACATAAGTTAGAGGTATGAAAGAACTTCAATCCAGAGGTAAACTACCAAAACTAAAGTTAGTTGATATCGGCATCTGTGAGAGTTGCATTATGGGGAAACAGAGGAAAGTCAGTTTCTTGAAAGGTGGCAGGACGCCAAAGGCAGGAAAGTTGGAGTTTGTACAAACAGATGTGTGGAGTCCTTCTCCAGCAGCATCTCTTGGAGACTCTCGTTAATACGTCAGATTCATTGATGATTATAGCAGAAATGTATGGGTTTATTTCCTGAAGTATAAATCTGATATATTCAATTTGTTCAGGACTTAGAAGATCGTGGTTGAGTTAAAGACATTCTTAAAGCTGAAATGTCTGAGGTCTGATAATGGTGGTGAGTACATTGATGGTGGGTTCAAAGAGTATTGTGCAGCTCAGGGCATCAGAATGAAGAAGACAACTCCAGGGACACCACAACAAAATTGTGTTGCAGAGTGAATGAACATGACCATTAATGAGCGGGCTAGAAGCATGAGATTGCACGCCAGCCTACCACCTACTTTCTGGGCAGAAGCGGTCAGCACTGCAGTTTATTTGATAAATAGGGGGTCATCTGTTGCATTAAATTGTAAATTACCTGAAGAAGTCTAGAGTGAGAAAGAGGTAAAATTTTCTCATCTTAAGACTTTTGGTTGTCTTTCTTATATTCTCATTAATCTCGATGCTCGAAATAAGCTTGAGGCTAAGTCAAAGAAGTTTATTTCATTGGTTATGAAGATGTGACATTTGAATATCGTTTATGGGATGATCAAGACCGAAAGATCATAAGGAGCAGGAACGTGATTTTCAATGAGAATGCTATGTACAAAGACAAGTTTAGTAAAGTTTCTGAAACAACACTACAGGAATCTGAGTTGGTAAGATTTGATGATTTACCAGAGGTCACAGTATAGGGCAGAGATGAAGGTGACGAGGAGAGTGGATCCGGGGCATCCACTCCTATGGTTCCACAGTCAGTTTCAGAGCAGTTTACCCCTACAATTGGAGTTCGCAGGTCAGAAAGTGCTAGACGTTCTCCACAGCGTTATTCTCCAACTTTAAATTACATTTTGATGACAGATGGTGAGGAACCTCAGAGTTATGAAGAAACCTTACAATATGAAAATTCGAGCAAGTGAGAGCTAGTCATGAAGGAGGAGATGGATTCTCTGCTAAAAAATCAGACTTGGGAGTTAACAAATCTTCCAACAGGGAAGAAGACATTACACAACAAGTAGGTGTATCGGTTGAAGACTGAGCATGATGACAGTAAGAGGTATAAGGCTAGACTTTTTGTAAAAGATTTTCTATAGAAACATGATATTGATTATTCTGATATTTTCTTTCCTGTGGTGAAGCTTACAACCATCAGAATGGTACTGTCTATGGTGGTTACTGAAAAACTCTTCCTTGAGCAGTTAGATGTGAAGACAAATTTTCTTCATATGGATCTTGAATAAGACATCTACATGCACCAACTTGAAGGGTTCGTGGTACAGGGAAAGGAAGAGTCAGTTTGCATATTAAATAAGCGCTTGTATGGCCTGAAGCAGGCTCCTAGACAGTGGTATAAGAAATTTAATAATTTCATGCACAGTGTAGGGTACAACAGATGTCAAGTAGATCATTGTTGCTATGTCAGATATTTTGACAATTCTTATATCATCCAACTATTGTATCTGGATGATATGCTTATTGCAGGTGCTAGTATTGAGGATATCAATAATCTGAAGGAGCAGATGTCAAAGCACTTTGCAATGAAGGATTTGGGAGCGGCAAAACAAATCTTTGGTATGAGAATTGTCAGAGATAGAGTCAGAGGCATGTTGAGACTCTCTCAAGCTGAGTATGTGAAAAAGGTATTTAGCAGGTTCAACATGGATAAAGCCAAACCAGTTAACACACCTTTGGGAAGTCACTTCAGACTCAGCTAGAATCAGTCACCCAAGTCAGAGGAGGAACAAGATCACATGAGTAAGGTTCCTTATGCTTCAGTTATTGATTCACTTATGTATGCTATGGTTTGCACCAGACCAGATATTGCTCATGCAGTGGGAGTTGTTAGCAGATACATGAGAACATTGGGAAATAGTAAAGTGGATCTTGAGGTACCTAAGAGGCTCTGCAGAAACTTACTTGTGTTTCTCAGGAAAGAGTTCATAGGTACGAGGCTATGTTGATGCTGATCTAGCTGGAGACATAGATACTAGAAGTACTACGAGCTATATTTATATTATTGGTGGCACTGCAATATCGTGCGGCTCCAATCTGCAGAAGACAGTTTCGTTGTCTACTATAGAAGCTGAGTAAGTGTCGGAGGCTGCAAAGGAGATGATATAGCTACATGGCTTCTTGGAAGAATTGGGCAAGAAGAATCAGAAGGGTATTCTCTACAGTGATAGTCTGAGCTCCATATTACTTGTCAGGAATCCAGCATTTCAGTCCGTAACCAAACACATTCAGATCAGGTATCACTTCATACGGTTATTGTTGGATGACAGACAAGTGTTGCTTGAGAAAATTTGTGGAAGTCAGAGCCCTGTTGATATGTTGACAAAGGGTGTTACACTTGAGAAACTGAAGTTGTGCGCAACTTCATTTGGTCTTCTAGCTTGAAGACAGGGGTCTTGAGTTGCAGAGGTAGAGGATTCATGTTTGAAGAACAGGGTGACGCCACCAGTGGAGGATATCAGTTTGAGGAAGAAGAGCGTTGTTATCAGTGTATCAGTCTCCAAGTGGGAGATTTGTTATTTGTGGAGATAGGTTCACGATCAAATAATAACTGTTTACGCTATGCTCACGACCCTCTCCTATTTTCGCGAACTGAACAACACCTGCCTCCCAAATTTCTTGAATAGAAAGTCCATCCTCCCCGTTTTCGTGAAACCCAGAAGCAGAAAGAAAGACCGAGCGATCTCTCCAATATGAAGGAAGAAGATATCGCAACTTCTTCGGTAGTTGCGAGCGGTGAAGACAGCGAAAGGAATCGCAGATTTGGGTTTTTCTTTTGGAAGGAGTTCTTACTTGTGGCTTGCGGCAAAGACATAAAGAAGAAATTGGTTTGAAAAGGTGCAAGAAGGCAGAAGGAATCACAAGGTGTGCTCTCTCCAGTTCTTCTTCTTCGGTGTATCTCGGTGTAGAGAGAGAAGAAGAGAGAGTGAGAAAGTGACAGACTTTCTCTTATAATTGTCGTTGAAATCAAATGGTGTAAATTCCTCAATTAGTAAAATCCTCTACAACTTTGTGGATGTAAGCAATTTGCCGAACCACGTGAATCTGTGTGTTCTTTTATGGTGTGAATTCTCTCGTTTCATTTTTCACTTCGTCAAGGACGATCGTTTTCTATTTCTATATATCACAACAGCTTCTCTTGTATTGAACAAACAATTTCAGTATCTCTTTGATCTTACTAAAATGAAATTGTGTTACAAACTATTTTAGTTTGAACTTGCTAAAAGGTGATAATCATTTACGTTCATCAAAATAGTTGTTAAACTATTTGTGATATGATAATGTTTTATCTAATTCATCGGGTTGTCATTGCTGCTTGTATAAGAAAATATAAATCAGCAACGAACATTTTTATTTTAATTTTCTCTAAAACAGGCCACAACATAGACCATATAGATCTTCATTTTGAGTCGGGCCTCAAGTTTAAAGAGGATTCCAAACTCAACGAAAAGAATAAAACAATATAAAGAACCGGCCAAAAGTTCGAAGGGCTAGAAAACTGAGATCGTCAGAGTTATGGATACCTTATTTTAGTATTGAACTCTTGCATTGTCCTGATAAACTCATCTCTGTTGCAGTAACGAAAAAAGACAAGGATGTAATAATCCAAGGAATCACAATTTAAGAAAGCCATGAGAGCACGTACCGCTGAATTTTGGCATCGTTCTTTTATGCAGCCAACAGGAACACGCAGTTAAAATTCATTGTTCAAACACACAACGAAAACTCATCAGAAAAAGTTAAAAAAAAAAAAAAAAACCAAATTCATGAACACTGACAACCTTAATTTCCTGCATTTCTGTGCTGACTTGAGAAATCTCATCCCGCAGCCCCGAAATTCTCCTCTGTTTTTCCCATCACGGAGGACAATGAAACACCAAGTCAAGTGAGGAAATAACAATTAAACCAGAAGAATCAGAAGTAGAAGAAAAACAATAAAATAGCGAAGACCTCCATCGCAAGAAGCAATGCATTGGTCCGATCGAGCTGAGCTTGCGATCCCCTCAGCTCCCGCTCGGCAGCCTCCCGCACTAGTTTTGTTTTCTCAAGCTCAACATTCGCAGCTTCATAATCGGCCTGGAGCTCTAGGTGACGTTTTTGCAGATCGGAAAGCCTGCGCTCTGTTTCACATCAATTTGATCGGTGATTCCGTGGGCGGACAGAAATAGCAAAATAAAATGTAGGGCTGCATATCTAATATTAACCTCCTTTCGTTTTCTCAGCGGATAACTCGACTATCAGAAGGCGAAGCTGACGCTGGGGGTCCTCGTTGTCCATGGCCGGAGCTCCCTGGCTAGCGGAGAGCGATTTCAGAGGCGCGAGAGGGAATGACGATGAAAGGGCAGGATATTCTTAGTGGAAATAAAAGGGGTTTCGCTTCCCGCGTATGAATTTGAACTACGAAAGGTGTAGTCTGTATTTATAGTGGACGGGGAAGTAGTATTTATAAAACTTAAATTTAAAATTTAATATTCATTTATATTATATATAAATTCTTGAATAAAAATCATATTGATTCGCATGGATACTTCAATTTATGATAAAGTAAATTATTTATAAGACAAACCAAATGATATAAAAAATGATCTAATCTTAGCTCAAGTAAGACCAAATCATAAACTAAGGCATAAAGAAAAAAATTTGGAACATATTTTCGAGTATCAAATGATCTCCAAATGAGGAAATTTAAAGTCAAATTTAGCATCTCGACAAGATGAATCTAACAGGTTTAATATCACTAAAATATTCAAGTACTCATAAAATTACATCTAATTAAGAGAATTACTTTGGGTTGTTTGATAGGTTCCCGAGCTCCATCATCGTCATTGTCCTCGGATCATAGCCACTTGGCTGTCTTTGTCATCGGACAACTACCATTGGGCCACTATTCTACCTCTACTATCGTTGCCATCAGATCACCACTATTGGGCAAACTGCACTTAGACCCAAAGTGGGAGGGGCTAAGATAATGAAGGGCAAAATTGATGCTTCAGAAGACAGAATTCATATTTCATGAGGGGCAAAAGACCAAATTACATTCTCATATAAGTAAAACTTTGAATTTTAAGGGGTGAGGGATGGCAAGACTCTTCCTGGGTCCGCCTCTGCTAACAACAATCATTGTTGTGATACACCATCGCTGTCATCAGATCATCATCTTCCAGCCACCACCTTACCATCATCATTAGATCATCATCTTCCTACCACCACTACGTCAAATCACTAATGCTCGAAAACAACTAATTTTACGATAAACCATAGTTATCTCCAATCATCATCTCCATACCACCACCTTACCATCATCACCACATCATCATCTTCCAGTCATTATCATGCCAAATCACCAGAGCTAGGCAACAATTATTGTTGTGGTATACCATTGTTGTCATCAGATTATCATCTCTTGGCCACTGTTAGATTAAATCATTGATGTCCATCAGTCACCACTATTATCATTATCATCAGATATTCATCTCTCGACCACCACCTTACCATTATCATCAGATCATCATCTTTCGATCATCATTATGCATAATCATTGATGTCTGACAACAGTCAATCTTGTGGTACAATGTCAATATCGTCAGATCATTATCCTCCGACTGTCGCTGCACCGGGTCATCGATGCTCAACAATTGTTGTTATTATGTTACACCATTGGTGTCGTCGTACCATCACCTTCCTGTCACCATCACCATTGAGCTAGATAATCTTCGCTAGGTTATCATCATCATTAGTCCATCATCGCTCGAATGACATTGATACTATCAATGAACCATTTTTGCTCAAACACTACCGTTGTCATGATACAACACCATTGTCAAATCATCATCATCAAATCACCATCATTTGGCTATCACAACAAATATTGTTGGATTACTGTCACGTAGCAGCCACCACCATCAGTGATCATCAATCTTATCACCATCACACAACCATCGTCGGACAACTATCGTCAAGCCACTACCGCCAAATCAAATCACCTTAGTTAAGACGTCCCTACCGCAGTCAAACTTCCATCGTTGAACCACTGATGCTAGGCCACCATTGCTATCTCAAACCACCATTAGCAGACTACCAACACCACTAGACCACCGACACTTGATCGATATGAAGCCACTGCTGTCTTTGTTAGATCATCATTGTCAGACTGTCATCACTACCGCCAAGTTGTCATCACTGAACACTGCCATCATTGACAGATCATCATCGCTTGGTCATCACTATGTCGAATTAACGCTGCTTGACAACTGTCAGGGTTGTGGTACGCTATCATTATTGTTGGATCATCATCTCAAAGACACCACCTTGCCATCATCACTAGATCGTCATCTTTCTACTGCCACTATCTCGAGTCACCAACGCTTGACAAAAACAGCTGTTATGCTACACCATAACTGTCTTGAATCATCATCTCACACTGCCACATTACCGTCATCACCACTCCATCATCTTCTGACTACCGCTTTGTCAAATCACTGAAGCTAGACAACAACTATTATTGTGATGCACCATTGTTGTCGCTAAATCATCATCTCTCGACCGACGCTATCTCAAATCACTGGTATTTGTTGGTTGTTGTTGATGTCCTATACTGTTGAACAATGTTTTCATGTTTGACTCAAATTAAATATCGTCATCATGTCCGACTCGTTCGAAATTAGCTTGTGAATAATGTTTTCATGTTTGGCTCAAATTAAATATTCTTTTTCTTGTTTGAATCAAAATTGACTTTTCTTAAATTAGTTTAAAAAAAAAAAACATATGTATGGTGTTAGAATAGAACGTGCATCACTTCTGTAATGAGAGAATGCTCAGAACCACATGATCACATGAGCTATTATGATTCAAACTTTGGTATAAATATATATAATATATTATTTTATGAACAAAATATAAATTTTGTTTATCTAGAGCTAAAACTAACTAAACCCAATGGAACAAATGGTTGTTCGTATTTGACTTGTTTATAATTCGAGCATAAAAAAATTGTTCATATTCGACTCATTTACTAATCAAACGATTTGAACACTAGCTGCGAACAGAGGCTATTCACGAAGCATGGGATAATCTCAGACAATAATTATATCAAGATATTCCTATGCAAATTAGATTAACATGGCCTAGTTTGAAAGCTTTTATATTTACTTTATATTTATTGTAATACGATCTTTATATAGTTTCAAAATAAGTATACTGAAATTTGAACCCATTCTTATATAATTCATGTTCAGAACTTCAACATTATATTAACATGGCCTAGGCCGGCATTTATCTAAAGAAAACAATATTTTTATGGC
>NEWO01000026.1:343824-355974 GCA_003013225.1 Phalaenopsis aphrodite
TAAAATATTATTAGTATTGATATTTTCTATGTGATATTAAATATTAGAGGTTATATAAGTAAATATACGACTTTATATGACAACTTATCGATGTATGAAAAGATGTATTTCATGTTACTGATATGTTTGATGTGATATAAAAAATGCATGAAATACGTGATTTGCGTGTATTTAAATGCCCCTTAATTTTTAACAAATCTAGTAAATTTGAATTCATGTTATAAGGAAGATTTACATACATACTACTTGTTGGGTATATGCATTTCTCTTAAAGGAGTTAGATATTTGCCAAGGTGGAGATTTGTTAGGTATGACTGATAATAACAGAATTTGGAGTCTTTTGGAATGAAGAGATGTCTCTTGGAATTGAAGAGTTGTGTCTCTTGGAATTTAGTGGGTTGGAGAGATCAGTGAGGGCGCAGCCGAAGCGTGGTGGCCTAACCCACATTGGTGCATAGGAAACTCCATGATATATTTCTCCTAAGGGGATAGATTATATGCATTTCTCCTAAGGAAATTATTCGCCAAGGTGGAGATTTGTTGGGGTATATGCATTTCTCCTAAAGGAGTTGGATATTCGTCAATGTGGAGATTTGTTAGGTATGACTCATATACCATAAATGGGACAGATGCTGGAGCGGAGCGGAGCCCAGGATATGTCCAATTGGAGGAGTTTCATTATGTGGGTTGGAGGTGCGGGGGCAACATCTCACGGTTTGGTACAGAGGTAATTTAAGTAATTACATATTGCACTATAGGGTTATATATATGTATTGTTTGTAACCCTAGATGACTCTCTGAAAGCCCGAGATTCCAAATTTTGTATTCTGTACTCTTTTCTGAATATTGAAAAGGGAGTTACCGCTCTGCTCCCGAAGATGTATGCATCTTTGCCGAACCTCATAAATCTCTGTGTGTTCTTATGAATTTGTGTCGATTCCTGTTTTTCTCCGCCCTAATTTCTCAGCACCACTCAATTTTTATGTATTTACATATCCACGTCCAAACATCTATTTTTTATGTATATGCTACCTTACCTCTGCATAAAAAGGAGTAATGCAAATTTTAAAAGTTAATATAATGGTATTTGCTCATATAGCATGAAAGATTTGGGTGGTCTAAATGAAAAAATTGTAGTATAGATGATACATTTGTAAATACGTAAGAATGAATGGTGTGCATGTAAATGCCAGTCCGTTTTATCCAAACTTCAAAGAGCCAGAATTCACATGTGAGGGACGCTCGTTCGTTTTGTTGCCTTCTCAGGACCATGCACGAGCAGCTCCACATGCTTTGTCTTGCAATTTTCTGTTCAAGGAAAAAATATATATAATTTTTTTAGCTCTTATAAGATGATAGAAAGAGAAATGTAGAGTTGAAGATAGTGATGTTTAGGCGATGTTTGGCTGCAAGTTAGATTTAGGATTCGTTTGGGGTAGCTTGTGCGTTTCAGGATAAACTGCTTATCCTAAAATGCGGCCCGCGGGCCGGCCGCAGTGGTCGACCCGCGACCTGCATTTAGTGTAAAAACACAAACGCAGTTTCGGATAAACTGGCGAAAAGTGCGAACCAACGGACCATTAAGCTAAATGGGATTTATCGAATTCGATGGATGTATCAAATTGAGTTGGTAACGAGAAGAGAACGCGGGTGAATGCGAAATAAATCTAGCTCGAAGTTGGGTTTATTAAATCCTGATTTATGTCTCAAAAAAGACAGAATGTGAAAAGAATCAGATGAGACACGAGAAAATTAAAGTTAACGACACATTGGTTTTATTTATTTATTTTTATGTTTGGCTTGATTTAAGCTAAATTTAAGATTAAATTATAAAAATAATACCGTTACCAATCACCATCTAAATTAGGTATCCAATGATGATAAAATTATTTGGAATTGATAAGGCATAGTTAGGGCAGAAGGTTGTGGTCCCTATCAAATCTTTTGCTTCGATGTACAACTTAACAGGTCCATAGGATTTGGATTCATAGTTGTCCCTAAAAGATAGATAATATCTTACTAAATAAATAAATTATATTTAACAAGAAATAAATAAAAAAATAAGAAAAACAAATTCTCAAAGATTGAATTTTTTAGGAATTTTTTTTCTGAAAGAAAACAATTTAATTTCTTTGATTAGAGAATGACAAATCAATGCTTGCTAAGATTATATAATTTGGTCATGTGGGATTTTTTGTGTTTTTGCATGTCTACCCTTGAACCCTCTATTTATATGAATGCCATATTTTACTTTGTGGGGGATCATAATTTGGTATGATTGTATGAAATAGCATAAATTGGTCTTATCATTGTTATTTGTGTAACGGGTGAGTTCACTTGGTATGTTAGAAATGACTCTAAGGATGTGTTTGGGTTAGGGTTTTAGTTGTGGTGCATCACCTAAATGCAATTTTGTGTGTTTGAAAAAGAACATTGCGGTGGATTTTTGGGATACTTTGAGTGTACCGCACATTTTGTTTGTGAGAAATTATTTCCCTGCCCTCGCTTTCTATTCAACCTCACGACCCCTTATGTTTGCCATTCTTCTCTCGTGAACGTCTATCCTAGCTCTGCCTCCTCTTCCCTCTAACTGTGGTCGGTGGTTCTGGTGGTCTGTCTCTTCTCCTTCCTTCCTCTCTTCTCCTGATATCTAGTTATGGTGGCACTCTCCCATTTCTTCTTACGGTATTCTCTACCCCACACTATTGGCATTGACATTCTAGGTTTTAGTTTGAGTTTTACCATTTGTGGCACGCTTCTTGTGATTTTTGGCTTTGGTAATTTATTTGCAGTTTCTGTTTTTTTTTTTTTTCCTGTTTCACGTGCGACCTTTGCTCTATCATCTATGTTGGAAGGTTCTATGTGAGCCTCTTTACGATTTCTGACAATTTCTTTTGCCCGTCTAGTTTGTGCTTTCTGTTATATTTTGGAGGGCTATGTGGGAAGGGCATGGTTTGAGGCCCTAAGCGAATATTAGCATTTTATGGTATGTGGTTCGGTTTTTGCAATTTGTTGGACCCTTGTAAGAATTTTTTTTGCTCAATGTGGCTTCCTCAGTTGGGGCTCTTCCCTTTTTTTATTTTTTGTTCAATTGGAGCATACTTACTACTCTACTCGTCGGTTGGTTCTTGTTGGTGGTTTGTCTTGTTTGTTGGATTAGGCAATGTTATGTTGGTGGCATGGGAGTTGCTTTTTTTGTGCCATAATAGTGTGTATTGTTAATGGTGATGTTGTGTCACGATGGCGGTACTATTGGTAATGATATTGTGTCATGGTTGTGGTATTGTTGGTGGTGTGTGTGGAGGTTAGTGGTAGTTTATGGTGCCAAGGTGGTGGTGATTTTGGTGGTGCTGTTAGAGGTGATTTTGGTGGTGTGTGTGGATGTTAGGCGTGGTTTGCCTAAGCCGTGGGGGGTTTTTTTGGTGACATTAGATGGTGTTGTTGGTGGTGTGTGTGGATGCTGGAGATATTGTACAACTACTGTAGACTGTAATGTTCTTTGTTTACTTTGCGATAAGTGCATAGTTATGGGATACAATTTTACAGACGTCCAAGTATTAGATCAGAGAACTGTGACTTTTTTAGGTGGACGAATTGGTGTCATGATTCCACCACCGATAGTGATCAAGCATGGAGAGTTTCATTGGAGGATGGAGTATCTTGTGACATTAACTGACTGCAATTTAAAAACTTTATTATGATAATATTAACTGTTATTTTAATAGTTTTATCTTTAATTTTGTTCGTTGTGTCACTCATAGTTTAGTGAAGCGTCAATTTTTTTTTGGTAACATTCAAACTGGATAAATGTGTTTATGTATGAAATATGAAACCAGTTATAAATGGCACTATACTATATAGGCGGATATGTCATTTGTTCAACAATAGATGCAACACAACTGCTGCAAAACTGAAAAATACCAAATAGACAACCAGCTTCTAATAAGTTGGAGCTGCTCTAAATATACCCTAAGTGAATTAAAAAGTTGTATTAAATGGACATGTATTTTAGGATGGTCCTCTATTTCAGTGCTCAAGAAATTTTATGTATTTAATCAATAGATAATAGGGATGTGTGCTTTGTGGATTGTTGAGCACACGCTTTTGACAAGTATGTACTTGGAAAGAGTGGACAACCATATGCCATCTTAAAACAACTAAAAATTGTGGATCCAATTGAGGTGATGTTTTAGGGATTATTAAGCAATATGATCGTAAGTGAGTTCAAAATTTCATCTATTTAAAGTAAGTCCTCAATTGAATCTGTAGTTAAATAATTGTAATGTATATTCTTGATTTTATTATATAAGTTAATATCTATTTATTGAGTCTAATTAGTCTTTGCATTTGCATAATTCTTCTTTGGGAGTAATAGAAAATCAATAGAGAAATGGAATAGTTTGACTCCAAACTATCATAAGGCTATAACAAATGCATGCAATTCATATAAATAGGTCAACTGTTTTCTTGGCTCGTTCATTTTATGTGAGGCTATATGAGCCTCACAAATAATATAGAGAATGTCATAATATTTGAGTATATTTATATAGCTGCTATATATTTGTAAGAAATCTAATGTTATACATTATATCATCATTTTTTGCAGTGGTGTTTCTAAGATTATACTATGATAGAACATGATTAATATAAAAATTATTTTCAATTTTTTAAAAAGACATATTTAATATAGCATGTATAAAATAATATTGTACCACCTATATAAAATAGGAACATTTTCAATGAAATTAATATAGCCATGGTAGAATAAATATTTTTAACATATTTTTCTCATCAATTTTACAAATTTTATGGAATAATTCATTTTGTGGAGCATTAAATTGTTCTTTTATATGAGTGAGCCAGGACTGGGCTATTTGTCTGAATGTTGTTAATATCTTTACATGTTTAACACACATTTTTTTCAAAGAGATTTTTTATTATTCTATTAATTTAAATTATTTCTAATGTATTCTAACTTAATTTTATATTATAAACAATGAATAGAATGATAATATTAAAAAATGCTTTAATATAACAATAATCTATAATTAAAATTCACTTTAATTATTTAAGTTAAAAGATGGGTTCTAAAATCTCATTCTTCTATTAACAACTTTTTTTCTTAATCTTAATTTTTTTTTCATGTATTTTGTTCAGGAAAATTCAATTATTTTATATTTATTTTATTTCTCTTATGTAGCCCAAACTTGAGCGTATGAGAAACTAATAACAAGAGTGTCAAATAAATATATGATTGTTCTAATTAAAAATTAATTAAAACTTCTAATTAATCCTTCATCTTTAAGCTAAAATTAACCCTAGCATTAAGATAACTAAGTATACACCTGAGGAAGGAATATTTTGTTCTATTTTTCTAAATGAGCATCTGTTTTCAAAAGAGTTCAATTGAAGGTAGTAATCATTCACTAAACATAAGAATAATGATATTTGGTCTCATTCATGCAAAAAATTCAAACAAAAGGAGAAAGCATTGGGCTCAAAAGATTAATATATAATCAAGAACTCTTAACACAAAATGCATGCTTTTTAAGGGCAATCTAAATAGACTAAAACTTATGTTTGATTGAATTTGATTTAAATGGATTGATGACTAAATTTGTATATAATGATGTGTTAACTCTAATATGAGATTTATGGTCTTCTATGAAGTCCATGCTGCATGAATTTCTCAAACAAAAGCTTAAATAGCTTAAAGTTACTCAATTATAATTATATTAATCAAGCATTAGCTAGATTCGATTAGTGTGGCCCAACTAGGTTACTCCTTCTATATGATAATAATATTATAAATAAAAGCTTAATCGTCTTTGCCTACTAGACTGCCTACTCAAGTGCATTGGCCTTGAGTAGCACACTAATAGCCTCTAAGCTAATTTAATGTGATTTTGATGTGATATAATTGTTTGAGAGGATTTATACTTCTTTAAAATGCTACAATTCTAAGACCCTACAAAGAAATGTTTCACAAAGTGAGGAATTAATACATGTAAAAATAACACGATGTTATTATTTTTTTGATTGAAAATGTTTGAGAGGTGATAAATCTATTTAAACTTATTTTATTGTTAATTAATGACGCATAAAAACTTATCGCGAGAAAAGTTGGTCATGCAATGCAAGTGCACACTTCAAGTAGTAATGCGGCTAGAGAGTACTACATATCAATCCCAAAGGAAAAATGTAATAATTAATTCGATAGAAAAATCTCTTGTTTATGAATCTGGTGAACTTAGCTTGGCAAGTTTATAAAGAAGGGTTTTAAGTCTTAATCCAAATTCACAGAAATAGAAGGTTTTTAAGTCGTGCCTCTATGTCCCCTGGACCACCATTTTGGGTTATGGCTTTACGGTCCTTGAACCCATTCCTTGAATTATGCCTCTATGGCCCCTGAACTCATCCTGTGGTCATGCATTTACAGTCCCTGAACCACCATGTTGGGTTATGCCTCTGTCCCCTGAACCCATTCTTTGAGTCAAGCCTTTAAAACCCCTGAAATCATCCCATGGTCATGCCTCTATAGCCTTGGGATCACCCCTTCGGGTCATGCCTCTTTGGTCTCTAGACCAACCTTTGTGGTCACACCTTTACGACCTTAGACCAACCCTTCGGGTCATGCCTCTACTTTTCCTTCATGTTCATGCATCTACGACCTTTGGACCACCCCTTTGGATCATGCCTCTACGACCTCTGAACTATCTTTGGGTAATACCTCTACGACCTCTAAACCCACTACTTGAGTCAGCTTTAAGTCTTTTGTGCATTCCTTCTCATCTCCTGGGATTAGGTACACCCCTAGGGCATTCTTTCCTCCTGTATTTTGCCCATTTGCTAGTTGGTCGGGTTATGAAGCTGCTATGACTAATCCTAGTTCCATAAAAAATTGGTCTGCTTCCAATAAATGCACTTTGGTTCAACGGTATAACACATTTTTTAGTGGTCCTTTGTTGGCATCAATTTTTGATGTCACAAGTACTTGGTGCCCTTGTGATGTTATGGGAGTGTGCGACACTCATGTGTGCCCTCTTGTATCTCGAGGAGTCTGTTGGGGTATTATTAGATGCATTCTGTCTAAGAACTCGGATTTACGCTGTCATGACCATGCTTGACAATAACTACCACTGATTCATGATGGTTCCCTATTATAGGGCAAGTCAAACGATCATTATGAAGCAGCTTTGGGGTGATCGGAGGCTGGATAGAGAGCTTGGTCATGCTTCAATGCTCTCGAGTTTCCTCTTGAAGTAGCATGAGAGACCATGGAGGAGCTTTGGGGTGACTAGAGAAGCTTAGGCGGCTCCTTAGAGAATTTCAGAAGAATTCCAGAGGATTTTTGGGCAGTAGGGTGAAATTCTCCAATTTTCCATGGTAGCTCAACATTTTTGACTATGGTGGTGCATGGAGAAGGGATAAGTATGGGAGAGGGCTCTAAGCAGATTGGAGACTCTTTAGGAGTATAACTCAGGTCATGGATGATTGGGTTTGTCACCAAAAAGGCAGGTCCAAAGTGGCTTGGGCTAGATGACATGTGTCCCTTCCCTCATGATGAGCTAAGATGAATATAGACAAGCCACCAATTGAAGATAAGGTTGTGCTGAGTTGGTTTGATGAGTCACCCATGTCATGCTAGGTGGTTATTGGGTCATAAGTGATCCAATAAGAATGGGTCATGGGTCATGGGTTGGGTTTCAACTTAGGGGAACCTAGACTAATTGGGTGGGTTTTATTTTTATCCTAAGCTCTACGGATACTTAAATACGGGTTTTATTTTCAACCCAATTGTCATGGGGTCAAACCCATATTTCTTTTAATTAATTAATTAATTAAAAGAATTATAAGAAATATGGGTTTGACCCCATGACAATTGGGTTGACCTTATGGTAATTGAGCTCTCCACATGGTATTTATAATGACCATGTGGTGAGAGGTCCAATTGGAGGGCAAGGTGGTCAATTGGTCAAAATTAGGCTAAATTATAGGCCTAATTAGTTTTGACCATTGCAATGTGCCATCAAAGTTTGGGTTCAAGAGGGCACATTACGGTTTGGGGTGATTTTGTAGGGTTTAGTAGGGTTAGAGAGGCCTTTTGTGAGGTCAGGGATCAATTTTTGTAGACCCCTCTCCTAAGGTGTATTTGGTGGTCATGGTGGTTTCTAGGGTCCATAGGTAAATTCCTAGGATTTTGGGCTGATTTGGGTGACCCAGGGCATGTTTAGCCACTAGTAGTCAATTTGGGTTCACCTAGGCTTGTTTACGCTGTGATGGCCAATTTTTGTTCACCTAAGGCATGTCTAGCCCCTGGTGGTCAATTAAGGTTCACCTAAGGTATGTCTAGCCCCTTGTGCTCAATTTGGGCTCTTCACCTGGTCAAAACCCTAAACCCACTCAACCAAAGATTGGGGGATTGGGTTTGCGGTGATGAAGCCCAAGGAAGTACAACCCTAGTCTAGGGTCATGTGCAAGTATGTGGGATGAGCCCTCACAAAAGTGAGGTCAACACAACTATCTTATGGTTTAAAGAAAAGAGTTAACAATGAGGCATGAAAAAAAATTAGGCATCCTACATAGTCATGGTATCTTTTCATACAACAATTTGTCGAACATAGAACGTATCCAACTTCCTAATTGAGTTAAATAAAAGCATGCCCTCATCCACACCCCCCTCCCCCCGCCACACACACACCCAGACCAAAAAAACAAAAACACTTTGATGAAAACTTATAAATGCCATGATTTTTTATATTATTTTTTGGGTTTTGATTCTTTTTTCTTTTTAGAACATTGATATACTATGATAAAACACAATAGCTAATTCGATGAATCCCCTGCACTATCACACACATTCCATTTTAATTAATGGACCTATCATACACATTATACCCATATTTTACCTATTTATAGAACTAATAACGAACTGAAATTACTGCCCAAAATAATGGTGAGTACAATAAAATTTCAAGTTGTATTTTTCTCTAAATAGTTAACCACTTATAATAGAACAGACATACAAATTAACAACTGAGCAAAACTAAATTTTCCTTCTGTTAAAACTACAAATGATGCAGCTACTCAAAGGTAACCAGTTAACCAAGTAAAATTGGTAAAACAATATGGAAAATTAGGAAAAAAAAGCATAACTAAACCACTAAAAATAAAAATCAATAAAATCCTAACATTTAGGCTTGAGGAAGATGTGAAGGCTGAAAGAAATAGAAGTCCTCACCTAAAAATAGGCATTGACGGGCTTTAGAAGTAGAAGAAATTCTTAGAGGGTGAAGGATGGGAGGAAGACGGGATCGGCTCGACGACCAAAGATTTGCCAGTTTAGCTTTGCGTAGATGGAAGTATCGGAGGAAGGAGGGTGGCAGAACATTAGGATTGGCTCGTAGATGTTCTCTCTTTAGAAAGGAAACGACAGGATCCCTTGGACTCGGGGGCACTAGGGTTGGAGACTCGAGCGCAACAACAAAAGAGATAAGCGAACTAAGTGAACCACAAAACAGTATTCACATTCGCATTTCTATTAACTCACGAAACCATGTTTGCAAACCGAATCTTCAAAAGCACCAAACCAAACAATGCGTAAACATCGTTTTGAACTTACTGTGTTTCTATACTCCAAACAAACAAGGCCTAAAGGTTTTCTCTCCCTTGAATTTGATTCTAAGCATATTGGTATTTTTTTAGTTATGTGATTGTGTGGAATTTGAATTTTAAGTTGATAGTTCAACTTTCTTCAAGTAATTTATTTCTAAACTGATCACCTTGGATGTTAAAATGGGTTGTGATCTCATACTATAAGAATAAGCTAGTGGAACAATTATGTTAACCTACATTACTCTAAAAAAATTGGAATATTAATATTAGCAATCGTGTAGAGAAATTTATAAACGTTGGGCTTTTTTGTATAGTTCATTGACTAACTCTAATATAAAACCTTCATTTTCGTATGATCATCAGAGAGTCTAAGAAAAATTGTTGATCCTTCCTATCAACTTCATTAGAGCCACTTAAATAAATCTGACTTGCATATGACCAATTTAATAGAGGTTTTCTTTCATTTTCTCAAACTCAAAACAAGTTATAGGGTTTAATTTTTACAAAAAAATTAGGGTTAGAAACTTTAAAATCACCCAAATTTGAATTTTCAAGTTAGCTCAAAATCAATAGACTTGAATTTTTCTAGACTTTAGAAGTTCATTTGTTTCTCATGGGATTGATATACAGACTCAATTTGATATACCACTGTGTTGACACTTATACTTGCGTGTATTATTAGTATTTCATAGCATTTCAGACGTATCAAGTCATTAGCATCGTTGCTAAGGATCAATGTTGTATTTTTAATTTCAATAAAATTTTAGTTGAATCGTAGGATTTAGATTTGAAAATTATTACGTCGTACTTTTTTTAGCTCATGTGTTATTTTATGTGTTAAAAAATAAAAAATAATTGTTCCTTATAATCCCAATTTTTATTTTGAATATTTTTCTGCCTTACTTTTTTACGGTGAATTTTTATCGTGTATTGTGTTTACTGGTATTTTAAGGTCTCCCACTTGCTAGCTCCAGGCTTGCATGAATAGGATTAAACTGTTAAAATTATGCCTCACGACCCTAAATTAGATAAAAAAACCATAAAAAAAAAAACCAAAAAGCTTAAGAAACATTAGAACAAAAAAATTAGAAGAGATGACAAACCTTAAGAAAGGGAAAATCATTCACAAACCATTCAGGAAATTTGCCAGCCCCATGGTAGATGAAATTCATGGCAGTATTAATAACCCTCCCATTCAGAGCAATACTTTTGAACTGAAACCTGCTATCACCTGAATCCGACTTTCATATGACCAATTCCGGAACAATCTATTCGGCTCACCTATAGAAGACCCTACTCTCCATAACAGTATTAATGGTTTGTTCCATACATGATCAGACTCAGACTAACCCAATTTTAATATCATTGGGTTCATCTTGCTGAGACAGTTAGTCCATCTATAAACTTACTGAAATTGAGTCTTTGACTAATCTTAAATTTGAATCTAGAATATTCACTATTCAAAAGAGGTCTCAAGATTTGTGCGAAAGACTAAAACTTCTTGCTGACATATGAATGCTAATAATTTTTCATGACATTATTAAAGCTTGTTTTGTCAAATGGAGACCCCAACAACTTTTGGAATTTTTTAAGTTTATTAATAAAAGATTATTTCATATAAACATGAAGAAATTTCATATAAGCATAAGTACTTGATATAATTAATGGTCAAGTGAGTAATCCGACAAACAGGCTATAAAAAAATATAACTACATATTTCATGTTTGTAAAGCTTTTATTAAAAAAGATCCCAAGTTGAATATTACAACTACTCCATTTTTATTGATTTTTTATTTCATATAAGTTGACATAATATAATAAAAAAATAGAAAAAAAATGACAAAGTCTTTGCAAGTGAGATATGTTCATTCATATATGTAGATATGATGATATTTGGGCATCTACTTAAATACATGCCCCTCAATTTCAACTAACCTAAACATTATTTCTTATATATGTGTCGCAGGTGTCTTCAATATCCAATTAAAAATATTATTATTTTTAATTAAGCAGATACTCAAATAATTAAAGAGAAACTAGTAAATGGGACACTTCAATTTTTGAGTGGAAAATACTGGAAAGTGAAAAAAATCACGAGGTTTTGCCCGGTTGAAATAATCACCTATGAATGGTAAGTACACATGTTCAATCTTTTTTTTTTTATTTGAGAAAATGAAGTTATAAAGTTAATCATTGTATATGTACAATAATAATACATTGATAATAGTCGTGTTATGGTACAATGAATGTGGTTCTTGGTGATAGCAAGATGAAAGGCCCTTAGTCAATTGCTATGGGGGTAAGAGTTCGTCGTGAGTGTTATAGATGGTGGTTGCAGCACCAACATGTTGTATAGACCTTAGTTGAATGAAATGACATTTGTTGGCAGTGTGGGTCATAGATGGTTGCTTCAAGTGCTAAGGTTGGCCACAAAGGCCGTAGTTGTGAGTCTTATATGTCATTGTGGTGAGTTGTGACGACGTCCATAGGTCGTAGAGGAAGAACTATGGAGCTACACGAGTTGTAAGCCTCATA
>NEWO01000026.1:409975-430518 GCA_003013225.1 Phalaenopsis aphrodite
TTTGTGATGATGTTTCTGTGGTTTTATTCACCACTTCATCAAACTTATTCCTAATGCACATTTTGGTGTTATTGGTGGTGGTTTTACAGGTTTATTCTGCGTTTTGTTATCGATTTTCAGTGTTATCGATGGGTTTATTCTTAGGAGATAATTGATGTTATTCGTGGTGGTTTCCCGGCTTTATTCTCTAGGTTCCTGTTGTTTTTGTGTTATTGCATTATGCGGTTGTTATTCGCAGATAATCTATGGTGTTACCGGCCTACCGCTTCATGTTATCACATTTTGTGGGGGCTATTTATAGTTGGTACTCCAAGGTTATTCGTAACTGCGCTTGGTGTTATTTACAGTAGTATCCCGAGTGGTATTCCACGGGTGTGGTTCCGTGTTATACCTCGAGGTGTTCTATATTGCTCCATGTTATTCCTTGCTAAGTTCAAGATACTCATGGTGTTACTGTGACCTTACCGCGGCAGGGCGATGGTATTATCGGCGGTTGTCTTCAGTGTTTGGTGGTGTTATTTTGATCATACCATGGGAGCCTTTGTGGTATTCAGGAGTTTATGGTGGTAGTACCACAATTTGCTAAAGAGTTATCTCTACAGTGTTGGTTTTATTAAATCCCACGTTCATCCTCTGATCCACACAAGAAGCATTATCCCCACATGACATCTCAGCATTCACTATTTTTTTGGAAGATTTTCAAGATATTTTTTTCTTTTAGGATATACTTGTAATTTTTTTGACTTTTTTGTGTGTGGTGTATACCCGTGAGTGGATACTTTCACCTACTCACTAAAAGTTTTTATCTTCAACGAATTTGCCTTTGGACTTCCAATATATATATATATATATATATATATATATATATATATATATATATATAAGGAATCGATATTTAGGACGAACTAAACTGTTCCCTAAATACGAGTTCCCCGTATGTGCTAATTCGACCATGTGAGATAGGGGAATTATGCCTAGGCCGCCTTCTAACAAGCCATGGTTGCATGGGCACGCACCTATACACACACACAGATATATATAAATACATGAGAAAATAAGTTAAAATGATAGATATGTAATTACATAAGAATGGAGAGATATGTATGTAAATCTTCCAAAGTTTTTATAATTTTCTTAGATTCTTCATTAAAAATGTATTTTCTTTATACTGTCCAAGTGAAAGTTGAAGTACAATCTATAATATTCACATACCATGCTTCTGTCATCTCCTCCACAGTCCTTAAAACTGTTCGTGAGCTCATCCTCCATAATTCCTCGTCTCCCTCCTCTCCTCTCCACGTGAAAGCTAGCCGCAGCAACCTGGTCCACTTACTTTCACCCCAGGTACCCCCACCAAGGTAATAATGAAACCCTGCCCTCCTTTTTCAGCACTATAAAGCAGCCCCTCGGCCAACAAAAACACCCACAAACAAATAGTTCATCAGAGTCCCGTCACCTCCCTACTGTTCACCTCTTCATTCCCTTCCACAGCTTTCTTGAACTGCTTCGGCGGAGTTGGAGACGACAGTTCAGGAAAGCTGTGGGAAGATATGAAGAGCGTGCGAGGTGAAGTAAATTACCTGTTTTCAGAGGTTAGTATAATTTTTTTCCCTTTAATTTCATTAAATTTTGATATTTATATAAATATACTTGTATTATTATGATTTATATAATTAAACAATATTAAATTTGCAGATCTAGTCTCTCTTCTTGCTGTGATGTTCCTTTTTCTAGTTAGAAGGATATTATTCTTGAGAATTTTCTGATTTTTTAATTTAAGGTGGTGGGTATGTTTGTAAAGGTCGAAATTTGGATGTTAAATCTTAAGTTTGTGATAATTGGTTTTATTTATTTATTTTTTATTCTCTTTTTTTTTTTTTGCTGTGGATTACTTTCAATTTTAGATTTTTAATGATTTTTGTAAAGAGTCTGAGGGTCTGCTTTGGGCAGCTGTAACTTATTGAATAATATGTTGATAAGTTGATTGAAAATAATCTACTGATAAGCTATGTGCGTTAGCCATTACAAATTTTTATTTTTTAAAAAAGTTAAACCGCAGCCAGAAAGCTGTCATATTACATAAATAGATGTGTTGTGAACACACTATTTTCAGTATTTTGAAAACGCATAAGACATCAAATCGCAGTTGTCCCAAACAGACAAAGTGTTGCACCAAATAAACTGTCTCAAACAGGCCCTAAAATGACGATAAATACTGTTTGAAAAGCTTTTTAGTTTTAAAAATAGATTTTAAATTACACGTTTTGGTGAAATTTCGGGCTTCGGCAGTGGGTCCCACCTCTAACCTACGATCTGTGGCTGTTCTCTTGTGAACTGTTGGCCGATCTATGAAGAGTTTAGTGTGGACCAGTTAGTGAATGAAATTTTGTAGTAATTAATTTTTGGGTAGAAATGGAATAGTGGAATTTATTTAAATTATCTTAATAGGAAAATTAAGGTTTATATAGAAATTAAAATGTTGCATGGAAACTTTTTATTTTTACGTAATTTATTAAATTAATCTGCATGGTTTTTTTAAGTATGGAAAGGTTATTTACAGTATTAGAATATTTACATACATGCCACTCAATTCCATTGTAATTACATATCTAACACATGAATTTCAATTTTTGACTATATGCCACCTTAAATATGCATGAAAAAGGTGTAATTCAGTGATATTTTTAATGCTATATGAAAGATATGCCTGGTATCAATGTAAAAAAAAAAAGTATAGGTGTTAGAAATGTAATTCATGTGATTTGGGTGGTATGTATGTAAATGCCCCTAATAAAGAGGAACAAACAATAATTATATGCTGCAATTAAAGAGAATTGAGAAATATATTTTTCATGTCATATAAAGTAGAAAATGAAGTAAGCAAAAAAATAAAATGAAGGAAACACTGGTCTACAGTTCATGCTAAAGCTTATGGTCCCCCTCCCTTTTTTATTTTCCTTACTTCTGATTGTCAAAGATATGTTTGTAAATTTCAATTTTACATCCAACAAAAATTTCTTGAATTAAAACAAATCCTTTTACATTTAAAATTAGATTATTGCAAGCATTTTCTCCTTGTGATAATTGGCTGAAGCAACAAATTAGAATGTAGGGATTCACTAGAAGCATTAAGGGATCTAGCAAGGAGATTTTGCTTGGGTAGTTTACGCACTTTTTAGAACGAGCTTGAAGTTCGCATTTAGCAAATAGCTAGAAGTTTAGTTTAGAGTATGTTTGAGACAGCTTTCTATTTACTTTGTGTTTCAAATTATGATTGTAGTTCTATTTGGGGAATTGCTTTCTTGCTGCTTTCTAGAAATTTTTGTATTGAGAAACTATTTTTTTACATCCCGATCTATCAAAGTATGGTAACTGTAAGAAATGTATTGTTTGATTTTTTTAGAAAAACAAATGTCTATAATTTGTACGATAGCTTCTTAAGAAGTTGCTTTTCTGGCCATAGTTTTTCAATCACATTTATGAAAAGTTACAACCTTCCCAAATGGACCCCGAGCCTTTATAAAAGTGGCTACACGAAGATTGCTTTGTAATTTCTTTATAAATAGAGGGTCGCCAATCATGCACAAGCACATGCAAATTCGCGGCCTCATATTTTGTATTTCTCTGACAAAACAAGTAACCTCTAGATCTAAAGTTTCTCTTTCTAAAACCATTTGATTCTCATTAAACAAAAAGATTACATAATGGACAATTTCTCTCAATTCTTTCACCCTGAATTTGTTTAGGCATAGTCCAAACTTATAATAAGGTTTATGAATGATAGCACTAATATATTTGAATCCAATAGCTATGTTTTGTTCATTTATATAACATGAACAATTTTTTTATGAATCTTGTGTGACCCAACTAAATGAGTGAACAAAATGAACTAGCAATATATATATAGATATATATATATAATGCATACAGAAGATTCATGTGTATGAGTAAGAAAGCAGCTCTATATTATGCTTGAATGAACAAAGAAAAAGCAATATTATGAATTAACTTTTTTTTAAAACATTTAAGTGAGTAAAGCAATACTAATAAAAATATAGAAATGAGGCTTTTTCCTATATGTTCATATTGCATATTTTATTCTTGAAGACTTGGGTTTAAGCTTTTACTCATTCATTCAACTGATATTTCTTACAAAAAAAACTTTTGTAATGTTTGTCCCCATCTATGTTTTACTCTATAGAAATTTTTGCACAATGTTTAAATGTATTGTGAACCAGAGTATGTTACTATCCTTTAAACTAAATTATTACTTAGTTGTATTATTTTAACCCATCCATTATAGCTCAATGACTTTCTCCATATGGCATCTGGATCTAATAATAATAAATCTTGAAGCTTATCAAGTTTCCTCAATGAGTCATAGTCAATTAGTTAAAAATACTAAATTGACATAATAACTATTCAATAAAGAGGATTTGAATGAATGATTTATCACAAAAGAGGATAAGTCTTTGATCTACTGAATGTGGACATTTGATATCAAAAGAGATGTAAATCAGACGTTATAATTTACATAAAAAAATGACAAACGCTAAATCTGACACTAATTAGTATGTTTCCTATATTGCTTGATACTTATAATTCTTTCTTAGGAATCTATCATATTCTATGATTTTCTTTTTCTTTTTTTTTTCTTTTTTTTTGAGAAACAATACCTTTTACTGATTCAAGGACTTTCGCCACAATGCAGTCACTACAGGAAAAATTGTTATAACCGACGAATTAATTTTTTGTCAGTAAAATGTCTTATTTGCTGACAGTTTTATGATGACTTATGTGTTGGGTTGTTTCTAACGGCATAACAACAGGACATACCGTTGCTTATGAACAGTAATTTAATTTTCGCCAATTTTTATTATAACAAACGTATTTCATCGTTATTTATAATCACATAATAACTCACGGCAAATGTCATCGTTATTTATGAACCCGCCATTTGTCAAGGCTTTAACCGAAAAGCATTTTTAGTAACTGACTGTCAATGTTGTTGGTATTAATATTAATAACCTAAGGATTTGAATTTGTTTGTAAGCCATCTGAAATAATACTTTATACCGTAGAAATTTGCTACACCCCCGAACTTACCCTAATCTGTGATTCCTCTCGGTCTCTCCCTCTCCCTAGTGCCCTAACCATCCCTTCCCCTCTCCCCTGCCTCGGCGACTCACCCATTATGATGCTCAAAGGTATGGTTGGATGCTCTTATTGGACATTTACATGAGGATGTAACTTGGTTTATGATTTTTGTTATTTATATCCTTCTTGTGGATATATCTAATGTGTGAACGCCTTAGATATCTCGGGTCTAGTGTTCTAGGCGATGGGGATGTAGAAGGGAATTTTATTAGTAGAATTCAATTTCGTTGGTTGAAGTCGATGAATGCTTTGGGTCTATTGTGTGATATAAAAGTACCACTTGGACTGAAAGAAAATTTTTATAAGAAGATGGTGAGACCTACAATGCTCTATGGCACATAAGGTTAGCTTTTAAAAGAGAAGCATAAAATTAAGTTAATTGTTGCCAAGATGAGAATGCTTATGTGGATGAATGGATTTACACTTAGAGATAAAATGTAAAATGAATATATCCATGAAAGGGTTAATGTAGCTCTTGTGGTGGAAAAAATTAGAGAGAGTCATCTTAGATGGTTTGGTTACATTAAACGTCGACCATCTAATGATCAAGTTAAGAGAGTAGATGTTTAGATTCGATTTATGTTAAGAAAGATAAAGGTAGGCCTAGAAAAACTTGGGCATATTGTATAAAAAATTAAAATGGATTAAAGGCTTGTTGTTCGTGGTGGTGAGACCTGCAATTCTCTAGGGCACAGAATGTTGAACTTTAAAAGAGAAGAATAAAAATAACTTAAGTGATGCGAAGATGAGGATGCTTAGGTAGATGAGTGGCTTTACACTTAGAGATAAAATGTGAAATGTATATATCCATGATAGGTTTGGTGTAGCTCCTGTGGCTGACAAAATTAGAGAGAATCATCTTAGGTACATTCTCTATAGCCCATCTTTTAATTCTTGTAATATTTACCTTTTCTACTTGCTTAAGTTTAAATATTAATTAGTAAAGCTATAATTAGGTATTATGGGGCTCTCATGTTCAAATGATCATTAATACTTTGCCTAGTTAATAGTACTCTCATTTGTAGCATTTACCTTATAATAATCTTTAACTTATTAACCTAAACAAGAATTTTTGTGGATTTTCATATAACATAGAAATCACATGGCAATATAGATATATCAAATTATACATAGAAGCATTTAAGTGGATTAATCTTTTTTTTTCATACTAATTTGTCAAGAATAATGAAATATATATGAGAAGACATGCAAATTTTGAAAAAATAATTAACTCATATATCTTACTAAACCAAGTGATGCTTTTTTTCAAGTGAAAGAAGGAAGAAGAAGTAGTATGTAGGTGAAGGATTTCAACCAAGGCAAGGAAGAGGATAAAGAGAGCTAAGGTTAGGGCATGAGTCTGGGTCAGAGGAAGTGAAGAGGAGAGAGGGAGAAAGGGTAAAGGGTTTTGGCTATGGGAAAAGGTGAGTTAGATCTAAGATTTTGACCATAAGAAGGATCGGTGTGTGTATGTGTGTGTGAGTGTATGTTTTGGTTATGGGGAAAAGGAGGAGGGAGAGTGAAAGCGTGAATGGTGTTTTTCAACTATGGGAAAATGAGGAGGGGGAGTGGAAGTGTGTGTGTGTGTGTGTTTTGACTATGGGAAAAAGGAGGAGGGAGGGTGGAAGTGTGAGTGGTGTATTTTATCTATAGGAAAAAGGTGAAGGGAGAGTGTAATTGTGAGAGGTGTGTTTCAGCTATGGGGAAAAGAAGAAGGCAGAGTGGGAGAAGGGGATGAAAAATGAGGGTTCTCAACTAAGGAAGAAAGGAGGAGGAAAATAAAAAAAAGAAGTTGGGTTTTTGGCAATGGAAGAAAAAGAGAAAACAAAAAGGAGGAAGGTGAGTGTCTCAGCCAAGGAAGAAAATATAAGGAGAAGGGTAAGAAAAGTAAAGTGGTTTGACCAATGTGAGAAGGAGAAGGCAAAGTGGGGGAAGAATGAAGTGGATTGGCCAAGTGAAAAGGAGAAGGAGAAGAGGGAGAAGAATGAAGTGGTTCGATCAAAGGAGAAGGAAGTAGAAAAGGAAGTGGAGAGAAGGAGAAGGGTCACATTTGCTAGTAACAAAATGTATTATAATTTACATTAAGAATAAAATAAAAAATGAAAGAGTATACCTTGCTTTACTTAAAGTGGAAGCCACCTTGATTTCCTTGGTTGAGTGAAGAAAGAGCCCTTGATTTCCTTGGTCAAGAAAAGTGAAGGGGATGATGGTGTTTTCAGCCAAAGGTGGAAGAGGAGGAAGAAGTCAGAGAGGACGAGAGGGACGACTATAGGGGAAATGAGGAGGAGTAGCTTTTGGTCAAAAAGGGTATTAAGGAGGGAATGGCTTGGAAGAAAATAATCATGAAAGGAGAGAAATTTCCTCCAAATTTTGAATGAAACGGAGGGAAAATTTAAATTTTAGGTGACTGTGGTAGCTTGGTCCTAAAAATACAACGCTAACTCATTTGAAAGAAAATAATTTGATTAATACAATGGGGAAAACAATTTTGGTTGAGGTGGTCCCTATCTCAAGAAATTTTGATTTAAAGTGGCAATGCGGTTATAGGTGGTTGGAGGTGGTTATGGCCAAAAATTTGATCTTGACTCATTTGACTCAAAAAAAAAAGAGGAGAACATGCCAGTCAAGTTGGTTTTGGTCAAAATGGGTCATTTCTTGATATTCGAAGTCAATGTGCAGGCTCCACATAATGAGAGAGAAATTTTTATTAGATTTTGCATGCAAATTTTTAATGAATTTTGATTGATTAAATTTAGCTTTGTTAACTAAAATTTACTTTTGTTGAAGTTTGGTTTTGATTTGAGTCCATGTTGATTGAGTTATTATGATTATTTTTTTATTATCAAAATTATCATCTAAATTATCATAATCTTAACCCACCTCCAAATGAAGTATATTTGGGCATGGAGGGCTTCATTTTAAATGTATCGATGATCTGAATATACTTGCGTAGTTCTTTTTAAAAAATAACTCTTCATTGAAATATATTTTATGTAGAACCATTTTTTTATGTATGAAAACTCAAAATAAAAAATTATACATTAAATGGTGCACAGACATCATCAAACTAGTTTGTATGCTTCTAATATATGAGAGTGAGCACCATGCAACTTATATAATAAAATTTTAATCACTAAATTGATCTATGGGAGCGCTATTTATGCATAAAAACTCAGTAAAAAGTTTTATGTAAACATTATGTCATATAAGCATTGAACTTGTTTGGATGTTTTATATGTGATAATAGACATTATGCAACTTTCAAAATGATGTTTTAATCTCTATTATGATATGCCAAAAAGAAGACAAATTTAGTGTGTATTTTAGTTTAAGCTAATTTTTAGTTTAATTTTAGGATTTAGTTAAATTTGGCCACATTTGGTTTCGTCTTAGTTTGATTAATTTTCATTTTGTTGAGTTAGTTTTTTATTTTAAATTAAATTAGGGTTGCCTTAAATTTTAGTTCAAGTATGTTATAGCTTATCTGAGTTCAATTTAGTCATCTAGTGATACTAAGAGAGCGGCTCTCTGTCTTGATAAGATTGAATGTATGTCAAGAACAAAAGTTGACCAAAAAATGAGCTCAACACTAATTTTGACACTTTAAATCTGATGTGTAAACTAAAAATTATATGGTGATATTATAATTCTAATTCACTCCTTTTTTTTCTTAATATTGCAAAAATTGTCATTATATTTGCATTATTATGAACAAACAAAAATCATTCTATTTGATTTAGTAAGAACCAAAAAATTTCCTCTTTTTGGAAATGTTTAGCTCAAATAGCTATCACAATTAGAATTGGCTCACTATTAAGATTTTTAATGATAGGAAATTATTAGTTTTATTTAAGCCTTGGTTTCATTATTATTCCCTTTATGTGAGATTTAGCAACTGTATTTTTCTTGTGTAATTGTTCATTGGACAGTAAAGTTGGTAATGTTAATAATACCAGTATTATTATTAATTGGATTTTACTTATAAATTCTAACTTTCCTAATAATTGCACTCATACTATTATTGACACTCCTATCGGGGATGATCCTCCAGAATGTTATTTAGAGGAGAAGACTATTTATTCTTCTCCTGATGTTTGATTATCTTCTTAAGATAATCATACTGATATTAAATGGAAGAGCTTCTTTAGGCTCAAATCTCACTCTTTCGAATATGTCATTATTGCTTGAAAAATGCTTATTTTAAGTTTAAAAATTAAATATGTCTTTGTAGTCGTGGATTAGATAATAACTCTTCATGTGTTCTTTGAAACTCTCATAATGAGACTCATACAAAATTTTATTTTGAATGCATATATTTCTTAACGTTTCTCAAAACTTGTATTCTTGATGACAGTTTTTATCAGTTTGATTGCTCTTGGGACACTGAAGTTGGTAATGCAATTAATAACAATAATTAGGCTTTACATATAAATTCTAGCATTCCTAACAATTGCATTTATATTATTATTGACATTCATATTAGGGATATCCTCAAGAATGTTATTGGAAGGAGAAGAACACACATTCTTATTGTGATGTTTATTTATTTTCTTATGATAATCACACTAAAATTAATTGGAAGAGCTTAGTTAGGATCAAAGTTCACTTTCAAATATGACCTTATTGCATGGAAAGTTTTTATATGAAGGTTAAAAAATAAAGTTGTCTTTTTAGCTTTGGTTGGATGTTAACCCTTATGTATTCTTAGAACTTTTATAATGAGACTCAATACACATTTATTATTTGAATGCATATATTCCTTATACTATTCTTATTGTGATGTTTATTGATTTGCATATGATAATCATACTGAGATTAACTGACAGAGCTTGGCTGTGTTAAAAGATCATTCTATCGAATATGTCATTAGTACTTGGTACAATTCTTATTTGCATGTTGAAATTTAAAGAGGTCTACATATCCATGGATTAGGTGTTAATCCTATTTGTGTTTTTTTAGTTGTTATAATAAGACTCATACACAATTATTCTTTGAATTCATATATTCCTTATTGCTTCTTAAAGTTTGCCTTCTTCATAATAGTTTTTTCGTAGTGTGATTGCTCCTGAGCCACTAAAGTTAGTAAAGTTATCACCCCTAAACTTAAATGCTTAATAATAATTTAAATTTAAAGTTCATTTATAATGAAAGTAATATTTTGGGCTTATAATTAATTGGGTTTATTTTTCTTGAGTGATAAAGAAAGTCATAAATGTGATGCATTAATAGAAGTGGGACTTAAAAATACACTTTTATAAATATATATATATATATATATATATATATATATATATATATATATATATATATATATATATATATATATATATAATATCGGTTAAAATAAAATTCAGTTATATACATTTTACTAATTATTTTGTTAGATTATGCTTAGGACTGCTAATTTTGACAATAATAATTTAACATATATTTTACAATTATTATGACCAGTGTCTGCACATTGTTACGGAATTAAATGAAATATAATTCTCTTTTTTATTCACAAATAGAATATTATATTGCAATTAATTTACATGTGAAATCATGTTTAATGATTTTAATATAAACAAGAAATATTTAGCACAATTAAAGATATACACTCATAATAATTATCTTTAAGAAAATTAATTTTAATTTACTTAAATTGATATTAACGACTATGTGTATGTATTAAAGTATGAATAACCAATCCTTTTAAAATTTGCAATAAATAATCAAAAGCATGAGTTAAGCTTTGGATCATCAGATCCACATCACACAAAAAAATATTATATCAGGATTTTTGATGTATTCGGAGTCTAATGGTGCGGCGCCACATGTCAAACGGGCTCCAATGTTTTAAATATCGGTCAATACTAGTATATTAGAGTGGGGCCCGCTTGACACGCAACGCCCCACCATTAGACTTCGAACGTAAACTGCATTAGAAGCCCTGATGTAATATTCTCACACACACACACACACTACTGACTCCGAACGTAAACTGTGTTAGGAGTCATGATGTAATATTCTCTCATCTCTCTCCACACACACAGAGCTATATATATATATATATATATATATATATATATATATATATATATATATATATATATATATATATATATAATAACGAAGATGTGATTTTTCTTATAGAATCAAAACAGCACAAAATCAACAAAAATAACCTCAGTTTTATAAAGTTAAATGTGAATTATACGAGAGAATAAATCTAAAAGCCGTAGAAACCCTGTATAATCTATCTGTATTCTTCAGGAAGACGATAACCAGTCTTGACTATTTTATCAGCAAACATTTTGCCCGTCTTAGGCATCACATGCCAATGCAGCGTCAGATTGTACTCTTTGCCCCTCAGATTGCTCCCCTGCAGTATATAAATACATATATATTCCATAAATAATAAAAAAATATAAATCCTTATGTTTTTTTTCTTTTTTTGGGGGGGTTTAGGGGTGACATTTACATGCATACCACCCAATTCCTATGTATTTGCACATCTACAACCTAAAATCAAAATTTTTCCCATCACATGAAAAATGGCACTATTCTTAACTTTCATACATAGGTAAAGATGGCATATACATAAAAATTGAACTTTAGGTGCTAAGATATATAAATATACCGTAATTGAGTGGGGTATGCATATAAATCTCGTAATTGAGGGGTACTGATTAGTGTATTTTTCAGATGATTTTAGCACTTTGAAAAGAAAGTAAAACTTAAATACCTGGTCAATAAAACGATATTTGTTGGAAGTGTGAATCCAGAACTTTGCATGTTCTTTTGTGGGGATTATTGCATCCCAAAGCGAGATCTGTTGGGCAAAATGAGTTGTTGATGGTCGAGATATGAAAGAAAGGGACTTTTACATACACACAACACAATTCCTATATATTTGCATATCTAACACCTAAACTTCTATATGTACTTACATAACACTCAACTTTTTGACATCACATCAAAATTACAACTATCAGTAACTTTCTTAAAGTGAAATACATATTTTCATGCATAAATTTTTAATACTGGTGCGTTATAAAGGTAGATATCAATCTGAAGTGTTATATATGTACATGCATAAGAATTGTGTAATGTATGTAAATTTTCCAAACAAAAGACGAATACAACGCCGAAATCAATGTATCTTAATTTTTGGTTCAAGGAGTGTCAAAATAACAATCAACCTATTATACAAGTAAAACAATGATGTGAGCTGGAATGAACAATCTGCAAATGGAGAAACTAAGGCCTCGTTTGAGAAAACTTCCATACTGCTTTCTGTCTGTAAAGTCACTTTTTTCATTTGGTAACTTCTTGGTTTTTATGCTTTTTCCAAAAATGCTTTTAAAAAAACTCTACTTCACGCTATTTCGGAATGTTGTTCTTATTAAACTTTAAAAAGCTGATTTTCTTTAAACAACTTTTTAACAGAACTTTTATGGAATAAAAGGCTCATCAAAGTATCAAACAAAACCAAACTATAACGTTAATAATGCCCACATCTTGAAGACAATGACAAAAATTTCAAAGTTTTATCCCAACAAACTTATATCATTGATCAACCCCTTGGGAAATCCTACTTGTCCCAATAAACTTTGATGCCAAACAAGCTACCAAGAACCTAAATCCATTACCATCTAGAATACAAGCTTTTTTTTTTTTTTTGTGATGAATGAAGGAAAGGTGAAATCTGGCCCGTGAAGTGTTGCGGAGCAGGAACTAATCGTAAAAGTGAGTTAAAAACATATAGATCAGCAGATCTTTACAATGAAGGGGAAAACATTCGAGCAATCTCACAAAGATTCATATAAGAAATAATGAGCTCAAGGTTGAAATATATAAAGTTTTGACAAGAAGTGCTACATCCTCAGTGATCATAATTATTCAAAACAAGGCCCTCATCATGATGGCAAGTTAAATTTAGTGATTCCATTTTTTTCTTTGTAATTTTTAATTTTAGTATTTTGATATGTATAAATTGAATTCCCTTGACAGCGGATGTATCGCCTATTATTTTGATTCCATAGTACAAGTAAAAAGTTAGTTCGTGGATGACTCCAGATTCAAGTGCTGTAATTTGCTATTTTTTCAATAAATTAGTTTTTTGAAGTCTCTCACGAGTTTACTATATGTATGAAAGTCATTATACAATCCGAAAACTTCCAGTCAGCACTAAGATTTGTTTCTTCGCATAGTTATCATTCAAATAATAAGTTGCTTTGGATGAGATTTCTAGAGTTTTATTTCATGGGATTATGCTTTATATGTTGTGCCACTTTCTAATTTTTTGATACTCTGAAAATTGTGGTTGTTTCAATAATGGTGTTCAATCAGTGTTAAATAAATATTTTGGGTTCTTCATTTATGCCTTGAATTTTGAAAAATCTGGAACCAAGCTAATTTTCTATTCTACCAGCCACCACATATATTAACCTAGGGATGATAAGTTTATAAATAAATAGTCTACAAGACGTAATTATTATACTTGGATTCAATAAAAATTATTATTCCAATTTTTTATTTTATGTGTGCAAGTGTATTAATAGTGTAACAATCAAATTTCAAGAAAAGTTTATCTCCTTAAAGTAAACATTACCACAAAGTTTGGCACTCTCTGCATATGACTAATGGAGGTTTTACTAGAGCCTGAACTACTTGATTAAGATCTCTCCACACATAATTTCATGGTTTAGTCTCTTATTTGGCTGACTCATTACAATTTACTCTCCTTCCATATAAACTTCTACAATTTCATTCTCCTTCCATATATTAAACTTTCCCTCCAACAATTTCATCCAAGTTTTCCGATTACATCAGCTAAGCATTCCCTATACACAAGATACAATATATTCTTCAATCAGAATTAAAATAAATCTCGTCTTACGGAAAAATTACATATGAGTTCGTGAAAATTAAGGCACGGATATAACATCACATTTACTACTTCTATTTGATAACGAAAAAATTATCTTTTGGTTTTTCTCTAACATTATCCTTAACATACTTTCATTCAAATTATCCATTCCATGATGCATTAAAACATCATTATGGGACAGTATCTTCCCTTCTTAAAAAAAATACAATATAACTCTAAAAATTTCTTTGAAAAAAACAATGTTGTTAAAATGTATGCATGGATGGAGTTCAGAAATTACATCCAACCATTAATCAGAGCACTGACAATAGAATAAATGGCAGAATATGCATTAAACAACAAAAAGATTAAAAAAATATTTAACTGTCAAGAACAAATTAATTTCCTCTCAAGTGATATTGAACAAAACAAAATTTCAACAAATTAATAGAAGGGGTATAATGCAATCAGAACAAAAGATATCCGGATCCAAGCATGCAGTACATAGAGTGAATAGCTACAACGTACCTGGTTCAGGGCATTTTCGGAGGTTTCATATTCGGCAGCTAAAAAAACGAACACCTGTAAAGTAAAAGAATAGATGATATATTAAAAAACACATATTAGCATTCACTTAAACCACCAGGAAATGATAAGCTACAAAAAGAAAGAATTTGTTATTGAAAGAATCGTAATAAACAAGGAAACAAATAAAATTAAAATATTGTTGCCTAGAAAAACATCTAAAAGCAAAAAACCGTAGTTCGATGATGAATGAGCTCAAAGAATTGTTGCCTAGAAAAACAATTCCATATTTATTTATATGCTGAAAATGAAGCTCTCATCATTATATTAGAATGATGATGAAAGCGAGGTATTATTCAAGACGGTAAAAAGTAGGTTTAGATGAATGTAGCACGAATAATGAAAGGTAGAAGCCGCACCAACAAATCGAGAAAAAATTGATATCAAAGAATTAGAAAAGAAAATTAGCAAACCATAAGTAATATGGCAAAAAGCATCCAAAAATATATTTGCACTAATAAAATAGCACCCATCGAACACTCTATAGGAATGAAGGGAGGATGGTTTTGTTAGATCAGCATCAATGAGAAATTTAGCAATTTTATATTTATTATTGTTTGATATAAATAGGATTTTATAGGATTAGAGTTATGATATGTGTGATAATTGTCTTGAATCATAGGATTAGCGTTTGAGAGAGATCGTCTACTTCTCAAATTATAGGCATTAGGGTTAGGATTTGGGAGAGATTGCCTACCTCTCAAATTGTAGGTGTTTATCTTTTATGTATTTAGATTGTATTGTTTTGTTTTAGTGAAGAAAAAATATTTTGTTTCATCCTAATTTTTGTAGAAGTTCCTATCAAACTGGTATCAAAGCAATCGATCTATGGGTAAAAATAATAGGATAGTGTACTGGTTTTAGAACAGAGAAGCCAATGACGGAATCGGGCGTGTCGTATTAGTGATCTGAGAAACCAACAAGTGGATCGGGAGTGTGCTAGTGACCGAACCTTGCAATCTGGGAAGCTGACAACGGGATTGTCATTCCTATCGTAATTCAAGTTAACGAGAGACGATGGGATCACAATTTTACATAGTTGCGTAGCAAATGGCGAGATCGCAGCATATAGATGACAACATCGCGGCATATAAGCGATGGGATTTCCATGTACAAAGCAAAATAGACCTTCGATTTGAGATCACGAGATGTACAAACAACGGGATCATGACGGACAGACGATGGGATTCTGGTGTACAGAATAATGCAATCGCTCAATTCGCCTAGCAGGGAAGCAAACGATGGGATCACGACTTACAGTGACATGAACATACGATAAAGTCACGATTTAAGCTAGTCGAAAAGCCAACAACCGTATAGAGTGTTGCCTTTTTTTCTTGGGAGTAATGGAAACAAAAAAGAATAGACATTCTAAAGGAGAAATTGGACATAGAGTTGAGTTAAATCAGATCTGAAATAGACCAGCATTTCTCTGCCATGGAAGGTTGATTCTCGAGCCAGGAGAAGAGATTCATGATTCTGAAAGAAAAGATGAAGAACGTGAAGTTTTACACAAACCCGCCACCGCCTGTAGCGAGATTGAGTGATGGCGTCGAGAACATACACGAGCAGCAGCAATATGAAAAATTTATGCGGCATCAGAGCAGTGTAGTTGCCTTGGGCGGATCTAGAATCATGAATGAAGTGAAAAAATTTAGAGCGAACTCAGGAAGGAATGGCACGACATTCGGACGGCTGGAACAAGCGAAAGCAAGCAGGATTGAGCATAGGAGTTGAGAGCAGACTAGAGCGACGACACTTAGAAGAAATAGCACAACATCAAATGGCCAAAACGAACAGAAGCATGCAGAATTGAGCGAAGGAGTAGGGAGTGGATTAAAGTGGCATCCTCTAGAGGTAAGGGTGCGACATATAGAGGTTTTGAATTAGCAGCAACATACAGAACGAGACGGCGTGTTATTCAAGGCTGGACAAGATCACTTCGAAGAATGTTAGCCTGGAAAAGGGAAACTAATTGGGTGAGATCTCGGCAGAGAGCTGCATCCAACCGCGCCAGTGCCTTTTGTTGTGGCATCCTTACGAGCTGAAGGAGATTACGGAGTAATGATGGGAACGTGGCAAGTGGAAAAGAACAAGAGAGTTTAAAAGGGGCTGATTTTGACACTAGAATTTTTAAGAGGTAAAGAAGATGGTAGCACTTTGCCAAGACCTTAATTTGTGCAAGATATAGATGAATCCATCAAAGTCAGTGGCTATGTTGGAGTGATACCTAAGACCTTGAAAAGGTTGAGAAGATTTCTAAAACTTATAAGATACTACTGAAATTCCGTGAATGGTTGTAATTTGATTGTGTGGTCGTTGATAGAAAGAAAACTTTATGTGAGGGAAAGCGATAACCATGGCTTTTGAGAAGTTAAAAAATGTCATGACGAGTGTACCAATGTTGGTGTTACCTGATTTCGACCAATCTTTCAGGCCATGGATTAGGCAGATTCCTCAAGTAGTGTCAATGATCTATCACTTATTACAATCAAGGGTTGATAACAGGAGCTAGAATCAAAACGTTTATGAGTGAGAGCTGCACGACTTGATCCATTAATCGATTTTTTTTTCCGCAAAGGAGACTACATGTCATTTGGGGGGGAGTAATGTTAGACTGACGTCTAAGAGTAATTTAGTAATTTTATAAGTATAATTCTTTGGCATAAATAGAACTTAATAGAATTAGGGCAATGTTATGTGTAATTATTGTCTTGAATATTAGGGTTAGGGTTTAGGAGAGATCGTTTAACTCTCAAATTGTAGGCGTTAGATTGTCTACCTCTCGAATTGCATGTGCATATCTTTTATGTATTCGGAAGTTTTGTGTTGGTGAAGAAAAAATCCTTTATTTTGCCCTAATTTCTATGAAAATTCCTATTAGATTTATATTGTGGACCTAAATAGTTATGATAAACTAATGATGATCATACCTAAAATGGAATGTTAATCTTTTGCACCTAGAAGAAAAAAACATATTTGTTATGGATCAGCTACGAAGTTAAAAATTTGATAACAATGCTTGACGATAATAATGGATGAGAGATAGGTTGGTCAACTTGAAACTGACATATAAATTACAAACACAGCTTTGCAAGCCAATGAATCTCTCCAAAACTCTAAAGCATGCACTGTAATCATCCCACAAACTTAATCTCATTTACCTTGTTAACATGCTCTTTAAGTTGATTCTAACCTCATCCAACTTCTAAATTAGCACAAAAGTGTATTATTGTTGTGTCTATCATCAGACAAGGCACCATCCATCGCCTTCCATTTGAAATCACAAATTGCTACAATTGTAACAACTTCCCTACCCCTCAACCACTCTCTGCCTACTTCGCTCGAAAATGAATGAATATTTGAACCTACATTCTTCTGTTCATTTTTCCCTATTTACAACCCATCTCTCTCTCTCTCTCTCTCTCTCTCTTTATATATATATATATATATATATATATATATATATATAATGAGAATGGATAAATTTTCCTGAACTTAAATTTACCAATGCCTGTGATAGAGATGGTTGAACTCATAAAAGAGGTTAGCACCGACAACTTGCCAAGTATTTAAGGTTAGCACTGAGCACTCTATATGCTCTCAAAATCATTTATATTTTCAAGGTACACTATTCTGTGTTGCCAGTTGAAATATATTGAAGCATCCATGAACAAAACCAGAAGAAAACAGTGCTGAACTTCACTTAGTAAATCCTTTTGGGCAGAAAATAATTCTCTACACGCTCAAATAAAGCTCTGGTAGATAGAATATGCATATTCCAAATAAAACATTGCATTGGATTCAACTTTAAGGCATTAATTTCCACTAAACAGCTAAACTGATTAATTGGCAACCCTTCTACACTTTGGCCTCACCCCATTCTTACTTTTACTCTCTTGAACGCTGCAATGCACCAGAATTCTCGAAATCATTACTCCATAAAAGGTGCTTTGGAAATGGATTTATCAGGGAGGCGGTTGTTGGCTAGCAAAGGATGAGAAAATAGGAGGTCGAAGGTTTCTTTTGAAAGGGGATAGGAGTGATTTGGTGACTGTCCGGGCTGAAAACAGCAGAGAGAACCACAAAATGCAAGGTATTGATGGAGAGGAGGTTCCACCGCTTGTTCCTAAACAAGCTACAGACACAATACTTACAAAAGGAAGAGAATACAGTACTCCATAGAGCAAAAATGAGATATTAATACCTCTAAATTGCACAAACAAAGCTAAAAGTCCTCAAACCATTAAATAACAACATATAAATAATTTCCTCTCAAAATAACCATAATTATAATTAAAATAACATAAAAAGTAGGCCCATAATGACCCAGCGACAACGGCATATTAGTGGGAGAATCCCACTACCTCAATTGCAAGTCCCATGTATGCAGAAGCTCGTTTTGGCTCGAAATAGTTTCCTCGAACTTGCTTGTTTGTATCAGTGGTAGTATATATGGGTGGAGTTGGATTCTACAATGCTACTTCAACTGTTGTCAGGGGAAGAGCCTCCTTCCTGGCATCATTCACAATGGGTACAGAAGATCAACTCCTTCAAACCTCTTCTTTTGGTTCATGTTTCCTTCATCTTTAGAGAAGGAAATCGCTCTGCCAACTGGCTTGCTAGACTAGGCCTTTCTTCTCATGTAACCTCTATCTCTTCCTCCCCACCCCCATCTCTCCTTTTTTTTGCTTGAAGGGGACCTTTTGGATGCCCCCCACCTCAGACTTGTAACTGGAGATTTCGATTAATAGATAATTTCCTCTTATATTTTAGTTGGGAAATTTTGGTATGGTCATCCCAAAATGGAGCTGATTCATAAAGAATTTGAGCTTACGCACCTGGTTGGGAAGTGAAAAATTGGACTGTTAGATGGAAGACACATTCTCATTCAAATTAATAATGAAGAGGATTACATGTGTTTATTTGCTAGAAGGATAATCTGGATTGATAACAGAGCAATGAAGATTCTGAAATGGTCTGTGAATTTTGACCCTTAGACGGAACCTCCGATCATTCTGGTTTGGATTCGACTCCCTGATCTGAAATTTCATTATTTTACTCAAAAAGTTTTGTACGATATTGTCTCAGCTTATGGTAAGCCACTCAAAACGAACATTCATACTTTTAACATATCCCGTCCATCAGAAGCCAGAGTACTTGTTGAAAGAGACATCACTTCATCTGCTTCTGAGGAAATTTGGTTGGGCACACAACATCATGGGTATTGGCAAAAGGTAGTAATTGAGCATTTTCCTTTATATTGTTCAAACTGTCGTATGTTCGGTCACTCTAGTTCTCAAAGCCACCATCTACATCCACACCTCAGACCAAAAAAGCACGGTGCTCCGCCAGAGCAGAGATTTCAACTCCTCATGATCAACTCCAAGTTATTGACAATATTGATCATCAAAAGAATGCCCCCGAAGACGTCACTATTCTCGCAGGCAATATTATAATCATTCAGCCATCTCTAGAACCTTTTATCGTAGGTGAGAGGGAGATTCTTCAGACCCAACATGCCCTAAAACCTATCACCGCTATTACAGTTTGCAATACTTATATTGTTTCACTACAGCCTCATCAGGTCGAGCAAGTTGTAACTATCACTCAGGTTCATGGGGACCATGTTGTGCAACAGCCTACACCTGTCCAACCAACTTTGGAACAATCAATTGATCAAATGAGTCAATCATCGGATGAGGAATGACATGTCTACACATCGAGGAAGAAGAAGAATAGAGACCTACTTGAGCTCGGGAATATGATGGATGCTTCTTTGGTTACTTCGGGCAATGACACTCACCTTACTAATTTGTTAGCAGACTTAATTCCGAGAATTAGAGGCAGAGGGAGGATTAAAGTGGGACGTCTCTAGCACTTTTGCGTCCTTTGGTGGCTTTTTGGTTTTTTATCTTTATGTATTTTTGCTTTATTTGGATTTTGT
>NEWO01000026.1:432050-445813 GCA_003013225.1 Phalaenopsis aphrodite
GCGTACCGGAGCAGCTTGCCTTCATGAAATAAGCGAAGGGTGACGCCTTAACTTGATTAGAGTGATAAGTGTTAAACTCAAATATTGAAGGAATTTAGCACAATGCAAAGTGGAAATAGTATCAAGAGTTGGATAAATAAAAATGCACTCTAAATATAAGTTAATTCTAAATGTCAGCACAAAAGTTTCAAGTTTTAGAGTAGTAATCCTTGAGGAAGGGTTCAAAAAGATAGAAAGAGATGCATGTGCGAGAGTTTCAAGTAGTATGAAGAAATGATATATGATTTATAAATATTGCATATAAAGCTAAACAAGTTAGAAATATCGCAAACTATGACTTCCTTAACTTACAAAACCTTCAACACCTAATAAATCTCATTAGAAAGAAAGGTAGCATACCTCAGTTTCGCAAGCATCAAAGATAATAGGAAGTCATCTATGATGCACGAACACGTCTAATTAATGAGCCGTGCATTTTCGAACGCATATCCGGCTTGGAGATGTCTCTGACATGTTAGAAGCGGCTTTGACACCTGTTGGATATGGCTCTAATACGTGCAAAACACAGCATAGAGGTGTCTGATTTAAATAATATTTAAAAAAAAGGATGTGACACACGTGTCCTAAATTAATGAATGAAAATTTTCTAAAATATATTTTTAAGACTAATGTAAATTTTAAGAAGATTTACATATATATTACTCAATTTTTATATAATTTCATATGCAACACATAAATTTCAATTTTTACATATATGCCACCTTAAAGACATATGAAAAGGTGTATTCAACATTTTAAAATTGAAAATAGTGATATATTAGATGAGGTATGAAAATTTTGGGTGTCATAAATGTAAAATCAAGATTTAAGTGTTAGATTTGTAAGAAAATAAGAATTTGGTGCCCAAAAAGTTATTGATCCTTCTATTTCTTTAGTGAATAGTAGATTAAGAGACTTAAATATTGATATTATACAAGAGTATATATATTTACTTTTTGTATTTCATAAGCTAAACAATTATCAATGAATATCTTGGTTTTTGAAAGTTAATTTTATTTATTTTTTATATTCTCATTTGTAATACTAATATTTTTTATTTAATTTTTAGATATTTTTAAATATTTTGTATTATAATGTGTGTCTGACGTGTGTCCATATCCTATATTTTTAATAAGAGATGTGCCTCGCTTTCATGTCGTGTATGTATCCATGCAACATAAAAAGCCTCTAAAAAAAGAAGTCAAGTTGACATCTACTTACTCTGTGTGTGTGTGTGTCGCGTGTCTCGACTATTTGGTTGGCATTTGCAAAGTCAGTTCTAAGTCCCCTGAGGTCGGGGGTTTAAACCCGCCTAGGTTTGAAAAAGTCAAGTGGTTAGGCACATGAGGTTGGTCGAGGGTTCGCAAGGCTTCGCAACTATATCATATCAAACTAATCCACAAAACTATATTTATTTTATTTTATTATTAACCTTATATTTTATTTAAGCTAAACAAAACTATCCTTTTGGCATGTCTTCTTTTTATTTTATTTGAATTTGAACTAGTTATCAGATTTGACCTATTTTTATTTTATAAAATTTTAAATTGTAAAGTATTCCTCTACAAATGCTTATAAAAAGGACCTATTTAGTATTATTTCTAAATTAAGTTTTAATGATCTTAATAATCAACTATGTTTTCCTACTAATGTGGCATCTACAACCACCCTCTCACCCTCATTATAGAAAATCATATTCGGAGGCTAACATTTCTCCTAAGAAATTAGAGGTTATAAGCCCCTTTCTCATATTTAACAAGAATATTAAATAATCTACTCCAAATTATTTTCCCGACCTCAGGGGACTTAGAAACTAGCCCAATTATTTTCCTTCCGCTTTCACCACCTCTTCAGATTTCAAATCCCCTCAAAATTAAATTCAAGCAAAAGGAGAAATCAAGTAATTTCAAAGTGAGAGAAGGAAGAAACTTTTACACAAGGATCTCATCATTAGTATCAAAGGTAATGACCTAGAGAAAAGCCTTAACAAGTTTTATCTCCCATCTGCCACTACCTCTCCGCCCTTCTCTTGTTAGAAAATGTCTTCCCAACCGTAGACCCAAAATTAAATTCAAGAAAAAGGAAAAATCAAGCAATTTCAAAGCAAAGGAAGAACTTATTAACAAGGATCCAATCATCATTATCAAAGAAAATTCCCCAAATATACACCCAAACCAATTCCATCTCCCTTCCATCACAATCTACACAGCATCTTTATTATCCACTAAAAATGAAAGAAATATATGCACGGTACAGGCCTCAAATTTGACATACCATATGTTTGTTGAGTTACAATCTAGTTTTTTGGTAAGGTTTAACCATTGTTGAACTCAAAATAATTTCATGGTAAAACAGACAGCCATTATACATAAACCTAGTATGCAAATTAACTCCTAATAAAATTGAAATTGCCAACAATTTTCAAAAAAAATTCAAGCAAGAAATAAAATTAACTTCACTAAAAAATTACAATTTTCTTTAAACAAATGCTAATGTGTATTCTCAAATTTCACAAACAATTTGCAAACGTAGCTTGCATATTAGCATCACAACATTATAGTCTCAATTTTTCTTATAATTGGCATAACTATCCACATTAAACAATTTCTTTATATAGTTTTTTTGTCAAATGCATGATAGATTATGAGAAAATGATTTAGCAAACCAAGTAAATGCCCAAAATGAAGCTATTACAGCAACATAGCAACATGTTATCTCTGGATATAAGGACCCTGAAATCCTTATTTTATTAACAAATGATAAAGTATTAGAAAGACATCAATTCAGCCAAGAAAGTGTTCAAGGCCTCATAATGACCAGAAAATTTGATGGCAATAAGCATTTTAAACAAGAACTAAAAAATAACCTATTTAGAATGCCAACTTCCTAATACTACTGCTAGCTAGTCTATACATTTTGCCAAAAAGTGAAAGTTATTCTTCTTTGGTTTAGATCTAGTACATTAAAATATTATCGGTTTCTATGATTAGTAATAGTCTCTTTATCGTGAATCTAGAATAGAACAACTTCGAAACCATAGACAAAGATCCGCAAAGCACTATCCTAAAACCTTTCAAGACAATATTATCATCCTTCAATAGGCCACCAAGAAAACATACTGCACACCATGACTATGTTCATCATTAGCAAAAGGTTGATGATCAAGATGCCCCCTATAAATTGATCATAAGTGTTCATCTATGGATGATAAATATGAATCAAATATTAATGGATATATACCTGAAACTAATGAAAAAAACTTTTTTCAATGTTAAATTAAGTAGACCTATAAAATATATTTTAAGAAACATTAACAAAGAAGAATTTGTCCATGAACAACCAACAATTAAGGACTAGCAAGCTGGCTAAAAAAAAGAACTCCTTATTTCACAAGCAACAATTATCTGCCCACATCCACAAGTTAGATAAGGGATTTGTGATTAAATATTAAAATTATTTTGAAAAACTTATTTCAAGATATCAAGTCATGAAAGTAGATTAGGAGGTGATATTTTAAATTAAAAATGCTTAAGATTTAAAAATAAGAATGAAATAATCTTACCAACCCTATATGATCGAAGATGACTTTCAAGAAAAATATAAATTCAAATTTAATTAAAAAGAAAGGTAAACATGGATGGATCTCTTCTAGGACCACCTCCTAAATCTAGCACTTCATTGATTGCATAGTTTTTGCAGCCTATTAGACATGCACAATCATTCTCTAAGACTATTAATACTACTCCTAAGAACATAACTGCTTACCTCAAAAATAAAAAAGGGAACTTTTGTTAACGTTAAAATAACTAGATCTACAAAATATTTTCGAAGAAACAATAATAAGGGATATTTGGCCTTTAGAAAACATAACAAAAAAATTCAGAATAGGCAGGTAGGCTTAAAAAAAAGAGAATGCTCAAGTTTACAAGCAGCAATTGATTATCTTAGATCTACAATTTAGATAAACATTATATTAGTATAACTGAATATTTAAACAAATTTAAATAGTTTAATTAAGGATCTAAAGCTTTGAAAGTAAAATAGGCGGTGAACATTTAATTAATAAATGGCTTGGGATTTGAAACTAAGATTGAAGTAATCTCACCAATAAAACATGCATTTTAGAAAGCTATAGAAAATTAAAATTACTTGAAAAGAAAGACAAACCTGAAAAGAATCTTTTTATAAACACCTCCAAGTTCTACTACTATCATAATTACATACTCTTAACAGCCAACTAATCGAGCATTATTTTCTTAAGATTGTCACTACTGCTCCTAAAGACACATGCTGACCTAAAAAATAAGAAAAAAAAACTTTTCAATGTTGAAGAACTAGATCTACAGAACATTCTTGGAGAAAATAAAGAAGAAATGATCGTTGGACAACCAACTGTTCAGGAATAGCAAATTAGCTATAACAAAAAGGTATTTCCTAGTTTCACAAGCAACAAATGCCTATATAAATTCATAATTTAGATCAAGGTTTACTTAGTGTAATCGAGTATTTAAACAAATTAAAGAAATTAAAGATATTGAATCAACAAAGAAGATTGGAACGTGTAAAGTAATTAATAAACAGCTTAAGATTTCAAACAAAGACTAAAGTAATCTCACCATCCTATTACAGTAGATGTTTAGAGAGATGGAAATTAAAAATTGAATGAAAACAAGGGCAAACATGAATAAATTCCTTCTAAGACTACCTCCCAGATCTAGGACTACTTCAGCTGCACTGTCTAGGCAACTTGTTACTATGAAAATTATTTCTAGTTGGAAATGAGTCTGATCTCGTTGTTATGATACTTTCTTAATAGAAGTGCTTATCATTCATGAATATATTATTTCACCTATTGCATCTTACTTAGTAGAGGAAACTATTAATAAAATAACTGAAGAGCTACCCGATGAGTTGCCACCATTATTTGACATCAAACATGCCATAGATTTAGAATCAATAAAACCCATTCCCAAATCTACCAGAACATCACATGTGAACGAAATAATGCTTTGAATTTGAAAAATCAGATGGATGGATTACTATAGATAGCTTTTATCAAAGACCTTAATCCTGATGCAATTTCAAGCATTTTTACTCTTAAGAAGTACAAGTCATGGCATATGTGGGCTATCAATATGATCCTTATTCATTACAAATTTCTTATTCCCTATTGGAATTGTATTTAGTTATTAGATCTAAAAAATTTTCCAAGATTTGTATTAAAATTGGTTATTACCAAATTAGACTTAAAACTCTGGAAAAAGTGGAAAATTACATTGCGGGCCGGGCCCTTGATAAACTTGTTTAATGGCTTTTCATATCTATTGGTCTATTAAACAAGACATAGAACCATAACTTTATGATGGTAATGAACAAAATCTTAGCTCATACATTAGCAAATTATTAAGTGTACTTCGACGATATAATTATCTTTAGCATTAATGAGCCAGAAAACTTGATTCACTTGTGCTTAGTTTTGACAACATAATCCTGAATATTCATTATCAATTTAAACAAGTGATCATTTATGCGATCTAAGAACACTTTCTTATAATTTCTAATCTCAGTGAATAATATTTCTATAGATCTTGTTAATATTAAGATTAACCCCAACCTAAAATAACAAATAATGTAAAACTTCCATTATATAGCCACTTTATACATAAGGGGTCATCTAGATTATGGCTTCATTTATTGATAAACCAAAATACATGAATTTTCATCAAACACCTTCACAAAATGCCTTTCAAGAGAACCCCATTTCTTAAACTATATGATTTATCAAAATTTACAGGCATCATATGATGCCTCTTGTGTTGGCATTAGTGCTGTCCTAAACCAACGTGTTCAACCCAGTAGAATTTTTTTAAAGGAAAGAAATATATACCAAATATTTTATTAATGATATGATAGAAATAAGATCAATTATAATTTTTTCTTAACTGAAAGCCGGATACATACTTAACCCGCACAAAGGGAGAGAAAATTTCAACATATTAGAGCAGCCAACTCTAAACCCAAGCACATGCCTAGTAGATTATGGAGTATATTCAAAAGCGTATACTTTAGCGTGAAATTTATATCTACAAAACACAATTATATAGCATATAATCATGAATTTATATTTTGATCAGGACACGGACACTGGAGAAACTATCCATTACCATAAAAGTTCGTACTTTGCTTTCATTATAAGCCTTTGACGCCTCTACAATTCAAAAAAAAGAGAAGAAATTTTAGGCATGCTGTATGGGTTACATAGCTTGAAGAGTACAATTTAAGGATTAGAGACCTGATAGGCGTTGATAACAAGATTGTTAGTGCCTTAAAACATGTACATTCTCAGTCAATTGATGGCTTTGTTAAGTTACCAAAATCCAATAGATCAACAAAAATTGTACCATTCATGCTTTGAATTATATTCCACACGTCATTCTGCTAGGATCCTATAGCTACACAAAAGAATGATTTTCAAGTGAATAATAATTATATATTTAATGACTATTTGTTAGGTATCCCTTGCATTTCAATATGTGACTTTTTCATAAAGGAATTCCATATTAGTGGAGTAGCTCAACACCTTCAGTGGGATAAGAGTAGTGGCGATAGTAGGATTTCAAGTGAGATGGGACAAAAAGATTTACCTAGCTTCTATATTACAAATGATTGTAAGAGAAGTTAAAAGTAAATATTCAGATTGTACATTGTTCAATGAGAGGCAAAGAGCCACCGCATGATTCCACCACTAAATAAGGCTATCACATAAGTTTCATCACATTTCCAATTGTCTTCCATAAATCATGATATAAATCACATTATTTTGAGTGTTGTAATTGTAAATTAGGTCGGGCTACTAGAACCTTCTAGACGTTACCTTACATATCCCAAATCATTTATGGGATAACTTAAGCAAGGAATTCATCACGGGTTTACCTACAACTTTTAGAAGTCATGATTATATATTTTCGAAGGTGTTTAAAGATGATACACTTTCTAATTTGCTCCAAAATTGTTTATGCCTCACAATAGCAATGTTATTTTTCAACAAATTTTTTTGATTGTATGTATTACCTAATTTAATGGCATCTAATCATAATGTATAGTTTATTGACTATTGTGTCATACTTTAATGATTTTGTACTCTTTCTGAAATCAGAAAGTACATTCCATCCAAAGTTTGTTGGACAAATACAGGTGATCAATTAGTATTTAAGTAATATTGCAATGTCTTATGGGTTATTTTTAGACTAATGAGATTTAAAGCTAAATATTGCAGAGTTGCTTGCAATAGTTTTGTGCGTCTTACCCTATAAAGCATGCATATCTTACTAAACTCTCAACTGGAGAATCTTTTGTTGAGTATATGCAGAAACTTCATGCAAATATAGTTTGCTAAGAAATGTAAAAATATAAATTTATGGATGACTTTATAAACAAATGTAAGAATTTAATGAACACTTTGAGATAGAATTTAAGAGTACAGGTTCAAATTATACATTGTTAGATAGGATTTTCATAAATATATGGGAGGCAAAAGCCACTCTAGTACCACCACTAGATAAGTTTATCATATAAGTTCATTACATTCCAAATAGCCTCCATAAATCATTATATAAGTAGCATAATTTTATAGGGTTATCATTGTAAATTAGGCTGTGTTACTGCAAACTTATAAACTTCACTCCTTTATCTATCCCAAATCATTTATGGGCTAACTTAAGCATGGATTTCATCACAGGTTAATCAAAGGCATGATTCTATATTTGATATGGTGAATAAATTTTAAAGATGATCACTTCATACTTAGCTCCAAAGTTGCTTATGCCAAACAATAGCAATGTTAATTTTCAAAAAATTATTAGATCGAATGTATTACCTAACTTAATGACATCTAAGCAAAATAAACTGTTTGTTGGCCAATTTTAAAGAACTTTAATGATTCGGCGCTCTTCTTTAAAATTGTCAAACACATTCCATCCGAAGTTCGTTGCACATGTAGAAGAGAACAATAAGCATTCAAGTAATCTATTACAATGTTTATTGATGCTTTTTTAGGCAAATGAGATTTAAACCTTCAGAATCTAGAGTTTAATTACAATAGTATTGTGTGTTTCACAGCTAAGTTCTTTTTGGAGTTGTTTATGGCATTCCCTATAAAGCATGCATATCTCACCATACTCTAAAACTGGTGCCTCTTTTGTTGAGTATATATGCAAACTTCATGTAAATATAAAATTTCAACTTGCTAAGCAAAAATGTATTAAAAAAAATTAAGTTAAAAATTATGAATTTAATCGACACTTTATAAGAAAATTTAAATGTAAAATTTCAAAGTATACATTGTAAATTTGGATTTTATCATATCTATGCCAGATAAAATCAACCCCCCAGTTTCACAGCTATTAAGACTATCATATAAATGTCATCAAATTTTCAAATGGCCTTCCATAAATCGTATTAAATATCAAAATATTTTTATACTTCCTTATATATACGAAATCATTTATTGGCTTACTTAAGGATGGATTTCATCATAAGTTTAACTAAAACTTCTAAAGGCATGATTCTTTTTTTTTTTTGGGTCATGAATAAAATTTAAAGCTGACATACTTTATACATTCCTCTAAAATTGCTTGTCACGGCAGAAAGTTTATCTTCAAGAAATTATTAGATTCGGTGTATTACCAAATTTAATGGCATCCAATCATAATGTACCACTTGTTGGCCACTTTTGTTAAATTTAAATGGTTTGGCATTCTTCTTTTAAAATTATCAACTACATTTCATTCAACGATTGCGAGAAAAATAGAGGTGATCAATAAGTATTCAACTAATCTATTGTAATGTCTTATTGGGCAAATGAGATTTAAAGCTTCAGATTGCAAAGTTTGCTTACAATAAATTGTCTTAAAATTAAGGAAGTTTTTTTAGAAGTTATGATATTAGCACCTTAGAAAGCATGCCTATCCACAATATTCTCAAACTAGCGCATCTTTCATTGAGAATATACGCAAACTTTATGTCAATATATATATGTTTGGACGGCAAAGTTTGCTTACAATTATTAGTACATGGTTCATTCAAAGAATCAATCTCTTACTGAATATTCTTAGACTACACATGTAAAGGTGATGAACATCAGACCATGTCTGTTGGAAAAGTATACAGTGAAGATGAATTCTTTTGGCCCCATGGAGTAAATAGCACATGAAGCCAAGCCCAGATTCATGACAAAAATCAATTTCATAAAGAATCAAAGTACAAACAATCAAAATCTAAATAAAAATTTACCTTATCATTAAATTTTTTTTTTTTATTTAAATTAGATAGGAATAAAAATTAGGATATAAGACTTACCATAATCTAAAAAGAATTTTAAATAGTAAATCAAACTTCCATGATTGGAGGTATGAAGCAGGTTGTTTGTTCTATCTTTGAATTGATATTAAAGCACTCCTCTTTGATTCCCTCTCTCTCATATTCTATGACAGTCCTCTCTCTCGTGAATGAAGAAGGAATTAGAATGCTTCCCTTTCCCACACCAACACAGAAATTTTTTATAGCCTCCTGCACCTTATAATATAGAAATTCACAAAAGTTTACACTCAGAAGAACCAACTTATCACTTCATTTCTTTCTCACAAACTGTTCTCTTTTACAATCCTTCACATCTCAAGATTGAATTCAAGAGAAAAAGGAAATCAAATGATTTCAAAATGGAGAGAAAAAAATAAAGCTTAAGAGAACTCAATCAATAAAATTTATTTTAAAATGTCGCACCTATTTCAAGAAATTAAAAAACTTACTTTTCAAACCAACTATAAAATCAATAACAAAATACTGAACTTGTTTCTAACTTCCCGCAACAAATCAAAGCACTACAACAGCTAAGGCAAATCAAAACCAAAGTAACCTTAGCGCCAGACTGAAGATTTCTATCTCCACCAAACATCAGCCATACAGCCGAAGCATCATTCAATGAAATGAGATCAACAAAACTTATAGATGGTGATCATTATGGCACTAATGTTCGCCTAAAATGTAAACCAAATATTAATAACTTTTCCATTTTCTACAAAGCTATTTCATTCAGTTGAATATTGTACCATAAGCCATGATTAATTTATTAACCTAGTATTAGTAGAAAACTAGTGGTAAATATCCTACGAATTATTCTATGCTTAATCCTACATTTACGTTAAGTTAGCCACAACAAACTTTTGTTAGAGCTGGTTCCAATATCGCTTCAATCTAAATAATCATTGCCAACCAACAGCATGGTTGAACATTTAATCTCAAGATTCAACTATGATAAACACAGCAATGTCGTAAAGAAAATTACTAAGTTCAGATCATTGTTTGCAATTCACAAAGAATATATTAGTAAATAGGGCTGGCAATGAATTTGGTAAATGATGGCAGTTGGTACCACAATTTCAAAACCGACGAAAATTGTTCATCCATGCCACTGCGGCCTCGAAAAATAATACACGTTTGCGCAAAGACAAGACTATTTCACGACTAGCTGAATCTCAATAAACAAAAATATGACTTCCAGAATAATTTTATAAAAACTAAATGTTTATAAACCTGTTTGGTGTTCCAAGTGAACAAAGATTGCAGATCTGCTGATATGTTCAACGTCAAGCTAACCTGTGTAAATAACCAGGAAAGAATTAATCAGAAAAATATGTATATTTTTTAAATAAAGAGGATAGAATTTGTTCCACCGTTTCAAGAAAAACATCTAAGGAAGGCCTCAAAAAAATCTGTAACGATGCCAAACTAAAGAAAACAAAATGTTAAAACATGGAAATGTGTCATAAATTTGGCTTTAAAGTTTCAATTTGATATTCACCACTCACTTTAAAAAACATAAATCATGACTTTACCATCAAAAAACTTACAAAGATACTCCTTTCATCCTATGATATGATGTTTTGAAAGAGTGAGTTCGTGCACAAGAAAATAGCAAAAAATTAGGGGCGTTTAAATGCATACCACACAATTCTTAAATATTTACATATCTAACACCTAAAATTTTAAATTTACATGCTTGCCACTCAAATTTTAATCATCAAATCAAAAATACCACCATTCCTAACTTTCTAAAAGTGAAACACATCTTCTCATGCATAGTCATCAAAGTGCTATAAATTTAAATATCGAACTTTAGGTGTCAGGAATGTAAATACATAAGAAATATGTGGTATGTATGTAAAATTCACTAAAGATTAAGCATTTTGAGGAGGAAATAAAGGGTGTTCACTTAAACAAGATTGATGCAAAATGCATGATCAAAGGATAGGTTGGTGCGCACAACCTTACCTTTGTACCATATAATAACATTTTTGGTAATCAAACATTTAGCCAATCGGTCATAATGAAGCAACCTAATCATTGCTCTGAGTGATGCAAAAGATGATTTAGGGCCAAGATTTTCTAAAGTAGATCAAAGTCTAATGATGCAATAACTTTGCATAAGAATAAATTTCAACAAGCAATTGTAGTTAGCAACGAAGCCATATAACACCACAGTTATTTACTATTAGATTCTTTTCCTGACAGACCAGAAATATATATATATATATATATTTAGAAAGCCCAAAAGCTAATATATTAAAAGGAAATAGAGATAAATATAGATTGTGTGGAAGGGCCCAAGCATAACACCGTTCCACAAATGGTTCCAAAAAAAGATAAAATATAGAAAATTACAAGAGACCTAAAGAAAAAAAAAGTCAAAAAAACGTAGTATCAAGCAGCTAGAGAGCGACCCAATTTTGCTTTTCATCTGCATCTAGTTCTAGGAAAGGAGTCAGCTAATAAATTGGTAAGATAAGTGTTATTGTCAGTAGCGACCAAAGTATCATCTAATAAGTTTCCAAGCTCGAGTCGGCCTCCAGTCTTCTTCCTCCTGGAATAGATCTGTCATTCCTCATCCGAAGATTGACTCGTTTGATCAGTGGATTGTTCTAAAGTGTGTCGGGCATGTGTAAGATGTTGAACATTAAAAATAACTGCTTGTTGTATCAGCTGATCTTTGATTGCGTCAAAGAAGCACTCTCATGTGTCTTGGCATGTAAGTGAGTCTTCTTCAATAACAGTGAGTGATATAAGCACTTTTGGATTTGTACCTATAGTATGATGTTCTACATCAGGAACTGCGATGTTAGGTAGAGGATCAGTTTGCACCTTCTCAGCAAGGATGGTAGATGGCTGATCTTTAGCGATATTCAAAACCTGTCTTGTGATAGTTTTCTCTCCAGATGGAACAGATATGTCCGGAGTAGTGGAATTAGATTCATCCTTATTCACTTGATCTTTAGATTTCAAATTAGGATGAAACTTATGGCATTTATCAAGTGTATGCCCAAACATCTTGCAATGAGACAGTAAGGTGGTCTATGCTCCATGACGATTTGTTGTCAATATCCATTATGAGTTGTGTCCAACCAGACTTCAGTAACATCATGTAAAGTAATATCTCTTTCCACAAGTATTCTGGCCACAGAAGGATTGATTAGGTTGAAATTCGGTAGATCTAACTTCATAGGGTCTCTAAGTATGACCTCAATAGATTAAAGAACCTGATGATGAAAAAAGAGCAGCTTGAGACCTGGTAGACTGAACCATATAGGTACAGTAGGAGGTTCATGATTGGCGTTAAAATTAGGAGACCACTTGAATAGCTTGATTGATTTACCAACAATGCTGAGGTATTTTTTGGAAAAAATCTGAGTGTAGTCTTCAGTCATGGTTAATTGAATCAATACATATCTCTCATCCATGAGCCTCACTTTCCACTTTCCACTTTCCTGCTAATTTGAGATCATCAAAACTTTTCCTGATAACTTTCATAAGTGGGTGCTCCCACTGAAATTTTTAAATAAGAGCAAACTTGAATTTGTCAATCAGTGTTGAAATTTCTAACTCCGAGAAAAAAAGTATTGCTTTCACACTTTCCTGCTTGCATTCTTAATAAATGGGCAGACACTTGTACTATCACGATATTCCTTATAACTTGAGTTGAAGACAACCGCCATATCCACCAGAGGATTACCCACCACGTGGGCAAAATGAGACTTTGTCAAGTTCAACCGAATAAGAAGCAAGCTCCATCACAACAATTAGAAGCCTCATCACAACAATTAGAAGCCCTGCCAAGTCATTCAAAACGCAGGAATGACGAGCCGAAGACGGTCACGAACCGATGAGACCAAACACTCAGTGTTGTCGAGCTGAGTCGGAAGAAGACGAAGGAGGAAGACGAGCACGTGACCCCTTTCCGTCTTCCGTGAGATGTGAATCGGCGAAATCGAACAGAGACAACTCTGTTGGCTTTGAATGTCGCAGATGCGAGCCGCAGTCGACATAGAAGCAGCGCGAGCCGACGACGACGGAGAGGACGGAGAGACGACGCCGAAGAAGATCTTATGCGATAAGGGTTGCTAGGGTTCGACATGGATCGAAACCCTAGCAGAGTCGAGTGTGGGAGACGACATTGTCTTCTTCTGTTATAAAGGTCGACAGACCATAAAGATATATATATATATCACTGATGTACTATGTTATATGTTTATTCTCATAGCAAGTACAACTAAAGAAGAAAAAAATATCATTTCTGAAGCCATAATTTGGCCACTTTCCCTTCCCCTCATCTCCAACCATTAGCCCACTTCTTAAGGAGCACAACCACTCCATAAAAAGAGCCTTCTCACAAT
>NEWO01000026.1:461486-478804 GCA_003013225.1 Phalaenopsis aphrodite
TATCACTTCATTATGAGGTGAAATCTTTATTATGACTGAGCTTAAAGTCTTAGCACGACTTGGATCAATTTTAATTAAAAAATTTGAAACGTGTAAACTAATCTTGACTCTACGTCCAAAAAAGAAATACATAAATGAGCATTTACATACATACCACCTAAGTTCTATGTATTTATATATCTAACATCTAAACTTCTTACATTTGCCTAAATCTTTCTTATTACATAAAATTTTTAAAAAGTAAGGTGGTATGTATATAAATATTTAAGTTTATATGTTAAATATTTAAATGCATAGAAATTGAATGGTTTTGTATGTAAAACCCCATCTTATGCATTTACATATTTAGGGCCTAAAATTTACACTCTTACACATTTTTCATGTATATAAAATTTTGATGCCCGATATGTAAATTCATCAAAATTAAGGAAAAAATATTACATCAAGAATTCGCATGTAAAGTTACGTGCAGAGTCTAATGAAATCACGCAAAAAAAATCGGCCCAGTAATACCGGAGAATATTCCCCCGTGTTATTCAGGTGTTAATGTATGTTATTCATGTGTTATTATATTCTGGAAATATACTTTGTGTTATAATAACACAATAACACATCAATAACATTTGAATAACACACAATAACACATGAATAACACGTTAAGAATATTCTCTTGTGTTATCGGACATATTTTATTTTATTTTTATCACCGTCACGTAACGTAATTTTATTGGACTCAACACAACTCTACGTGTGGAGTTCTGATGTAATATTTTTTTTTCAGAATTAATTGGAATGATTGAAAATCATTCAATAAAAAAATGAAAAAACAAAATAGAAAGCCTCCAAGTGTCACGCTTAGTGCAAAGCAGTAATATTGGAAGGAATATTCAATTTACGTCATGGTGATGGATATTTTTTGTTTATTTTTATATTATTTTACTATAAAAAATAGAGACTTTAATTTGAAGAATTTCATATCCCGTATTATATAAGTTAAGCAATATAAAATTTAGGTCAATTATATACATAACACCGGAAATATTTGCATACAAATTTAGCACCCTATTTTATTCATTTTTCAAATCTAACTCAAATATAAACATTCATGATACAAATCTTATCCATATCTTTCATTTCTATCACATTCTCGATGTGTTATTGTGACACGTGTAAATGCATTGATTCGAACAATCACGTAAAAAGTAATATTTTCAAGTGTTGCGTATGCAATCATCCTAAAAAGTTATTTAGAAGTTACTTAAAGTAGAATAAGTTTAAAATATTTCAAAAGATGAATTTGGAAAAAAAAAATGAAAATTGATTTAAATTAAAATAAATGCAAAGTAAAAAAATTTCATTAATTTGAATATTACTCTATAAGTCAGTTGAGGTGCCAAACTCATTCGATTTAGCCGAGTTCTGAATAATGACTGTCATAGCTGATGTTGCCACCCATAATCGACAGCTACTAGTGTTCTCCATGATAAACATCATGCAGTGCCACTAGTCAGGAACTATCACATGCTGCCATTTGTTGCTAGCCACTGCCAGCCACCTCATTGCACCACCATTGGTTGCCACTTGTCATAGTGGTCAAATGGTGTCTAATATTTATAGTTTGTACCACCTAACTTTACATTGAGTACATTTTATTTCGAATAAAAAAAAAGCATTATATATTTAACTCAATTAAAAACTCTAAAATATTTTTAAATAATGCATGATTGCATTCCTTTTTCAACATATCCAATAGCCCCATGGATGATTATTTTATTGCATGAGAAATTACTTGGTAAGAGTAACTTAATGCATATTGGAGGTATAAAATATATTTTAATCTTATTATGTTGGTTTCAAAATATTGTATGGTTAATTTTAAGCATAATATGACTGATATGTATTAAAATTACCTAAAAAAATATATGAAATGCTTAAAGAAAACCTTTAATGTGCTTTAAATAATTGATAAGGTTTTCTAAAATAAAGCTTCTCCAATGATGAATTTGTTGGCTTCACTTTAAGCCAACGAAAAAACTTGTGCATACTTACTTTAGTGGGTGATCATGACAAACTCAACCGACTATTTTATTGCGAATGGAAAATATTTTTGACAATCATAACAATAAATATTTAGTTCGTTGTGTATTTACTTGTGGCTTAGTGGCTGAGGGTGTAATTTATCACCATGAAGTCACGAGTTTGAATCGTACATATTACTCTGTGGGCTGACCTCTCTCGAAAAAAAAAAAACAAACATTTAGTTTGTTTGCTCAGTATAGAGGGGAGACTTGTCGAATAGGTTGATTCAAATTTAATGATAAATCGAACCTTGTCCAAATTTATGAGATGTCTTAATGAAATTAACCGAAATGAACATGAGTGTACTTATAGTTTCCTAATTGAATATAGCTTTATTTATGAAACCAGAATAATATAGGAATGAATCTTCTAACCAATTAGATTAAAGATTATCCAGACTTTGTTGAATTTTAATATATCCTTTGATTTAACAACTTGGTAGTGTATAACAATAAATGGCTTCCATGGGCCAAAAGAGATGTTAACATGCCTTACAGGTATAAAGCTCTAAAATAAAGTAATATGTGGAAAATTTGACGTGATATGTTTTTTGTTTTCTATGTCATTTGTGTCAATTTTATGCTTTTAGAGGGTATATTACTTGGTATATGCATTATACACATTAAAAGCCAAGAGGGGGAAAATATTACTCAAATGCATGTTGCCTATGCCAAACGCATCATCACCCATCGTGACAACTAGGCACCTGAATTGGCTCCAAAATTCACCAAAAATCGCAAATACATAAAGCCTTTAAAAAATAGGCGCCGACCCCTAAAAAATAGGCTCCTATACCCAGTGCCTAGGCACCTAGACCCAACACATAGGCACCAAGACCCAGTGCCTAGCCTCCTAAAGAGAAAGTAACTTCACACGAAATGGTAGAGAAGTCAGAAACCTGACACTAACCCTAACACCTAGTTTCCCAACAATGCCTTTGGATAATTTTTCATAGTTTGAATTACAGTTAAGGAAAATCCAACACTTACATTAGCGAAATTTCTTCATTTTTTCGACAGATACACTTGGGGAGCGAGTTGGAGAGCAACTTTCACATTCATAAAGGCTTGGAGGATCTCACAAGTGTGAGTGTGAGTGTTTTTAGAGTGAGTAGTGAGTATGTTCTAACCTGTGAATATGTTTGAGAGTGAATGCAAGTGCTAATCATTAATGATTGAAATGGAGAAAAGTCATAATTTCTCTCAGGTTAGATTATTCTTATTTGTATAGCACTTTCAATCTGACTTCTTAATGAAATTTCCCACCTTTCTCTTGACATGTTTAGGAATAAATTACTTTGTGCACCTTTGATTTGGATGTATGATGAATCATATTCTATTTATGAGATTTCCTTAATTCTTTCTGATATCTCATTACATGTGAGTGTGTTATCTTTCAATCATCATTTGCTTTTAATCTGGTCGATTGAAATATTAAAATCACTTGTGATTTAGGCCTCCTAACTGTAGGCTAGAAGAACAAGTAAGACAATACTCAATCACCAAGTGGAGTAGGAATGCCGTCAGTAGGAAATTGTAACCATATAGAGGACTATATGATTCAAATAAAACTTTTTAAGGTTAAACAAAACTTAACTATAATATGAGTAACGAACACTTCTTATGTCTTGGAATAAAATAAGAGTATTTGTCTCTAGTTGCCAACATTTAGTTTTTAAAATTCTTTGAAAGAATATCAAATATTCACACGATCTAAATTAAATAAGCATAATTCTCAAAGTAAAAATCACAATTTTATAGATTTAGCTTTCTACAATATTAGGAATTAAAAATCTTCAACTTTCACAATCTTTTGACCATTCAAACTATACCTAGGACTAATGTACTGAAAAATTTCACCAATTTCAAAAAATTAATTCATTCTCAATGGGATCAATGCATAAACTCTTAAATATGTATACTACTTGATTGACATCTATACTTGCACGATTTACATAATTTTTATCGCATTGCGGATCACACAACTACATTGTACTATCTACCAAGTTGACCATGCATGTTGATTTATCTGTCAAAGTGTCAGATATCGTGTACTAGTAGTCCAGTTGACCTACCGCACTCATGAAACAAAGTGTCGGATATAATGTACTAACTATAAAGTTGATCAGCCACATTGACTTATCAAGTTGATTCATCGGGTAGCAACTACATAGAACCTACTACCTTCTCGGGCATCAACCCTTGAACTTAGTTGTAGGGTGGGTATTACCAACAAGAAGAGGATTAATGTCAACATTAATTTATGAACCACCTAACATCCACAAAAATGCAATATTTCATCAATACGCTATGAGCAAGTCTCATATTGTAACCCGATATAAGAGGATGGAGCCATCACAAGCCATATAAATAGAGATGATCTCCCACCTTCACGAGGACCAATTGGATTCACTTCCTTTATCACTTTCTAAGCTCAAAAGTTAGAGCTCTCAAGACACACATTCTTCCTTTTCTATCACATCCTTAAAATTTTTTTCTTGGGTTGTATGAACCCATGAAAAATATGGGATCAAACATCCTAAAGTTGTGATGAGCTTGTAATTTGTATGTAAATCAGCCTAAAAGAACCTTTTTTTACAAGAAAGAAAGCAGAAGAATGATGTACTGTAATAAATAAGTTGTTATGCAACATATTAATGAGACAAATGAACAAATGACAATGATGATACATGAGGTACAAGAAAATACTTGCTAGAGTCACTCTAGAACAAGAAAAGGATCATTGAGATATGTAGTTCATAAACGTAACTTGCCAAGGTTTAGGCCACAAAGAGCCCTATCATCAATGCTTAAAGAGGAAACTAATGAAATGTACATCCCAAAAAATGAAGAACATATATCCTCAAATGAGGAGGTAGATAGGAGAAGAGAGAAGAAAATTAAGTAAAGACTCGTAGAGATTCTCTAAGAAGATAGCAGAAGTTGAAGCACTGATGAATTTCAAGATTCAAACTTTTGAATCATACAAGGGAGGAACATATCCAACTAATCGTGCAGCTTAATTCAAGTCAGAGTATGTCAACTATGTGTGAATAATGCTATAAAGGGATTACTATTCTTCATGATGTTGAAGAAATTTGTCATTCATTGGCTTAAAAACTTATATGTGGGAGTCATTACCTTCTTTGTTTGGTTCAAACGAATGTTCACTACTCAATTTACTAGTGCCCAAAAAGCACAAAAGCACTTTTAAGCTTTTCTTAAGATTTGATAATAGACTTTAAAAAGTTTGAGAAGCATAATCGTCATATTCTAATGGGAGATGTTTCACCTAAGAGAGAAAAATCCTATAGTTTTTTGTGCAACATTAGCCTAAGAGCTACAAGAGGGTCCATTCATGTACGTTTTTGATATTCAAATATTAGAAACTTTAGTTAAATTCTAGAGTTTTTCAACAACTATATGTCAACTAAAAAATATAAATCTTTGTCAACCTCTTATAGAACACATGAATCAAAAAGATGGTTTAGGAGGTGACACCCATGAGATAAAAGGAAGAAGAGATCAATTCGCTCAGAGAAATTCTCATAATACTCTAGAAAGGAAAATGTGTCATCCAGAATAAGAGTATTTTGACCACATATGGATTAAAAGGAGGTCAGAAAAGAGGCCAGATCCACATCATCATCCTATATAAAAAATCACCCTTTTAAGGGTATCTACGGATGAAGTCATTGAGACCATCAAATTCTTCAAAATGCTTACATCAATGTGGGCTAAAAATCACTTGCAAGACCCAAATAAATATTGTGCTTATCACAAGGAACATGAGCATGATATGGATGAGTGTTGCCATCTCAGAAGTTTGATTGAGGAGCTATTCCGAGCTAAGAATTTGAAGGACTTTGTGGCTTTAATTGCAAACATCAAGAGATAAGAAATTTCACTCATCAAAAGGGATGAGCAATGAACACATCACAACCAAAGTAGTGTAAATTGTTAGAGTGACTCCAACTATCATTGAAAGAGATAGATTGGATGCTTCACATCAATCTAGTCTAAAGCGAGTGAAGATGAAAGAAGTTAACTTAGCAAACCTTACTAGGGTCGTCGCTACCACTCAATGTCCCATAGTTTTTACAAATGAAGACTTACCAAACAGTGAAAATTCTTTCAAATTATTCATCATGGTCAATAACTTGATCTCGAATTATCAAATCGAGAGCATCCTCGTCGACATGGGTAAGTCGGTCAACATCCATTTCAAGAAAGGCTTCAAGAAGATGAATAGAGCAAATTTTCATCTGAAGCTTACCTCATGACAACTATAGGTATTTTCTAAGGAGAAAAATGAAACTCATGGAGTAGTCTACTTCCTCTTAACTTTGGATGAAGGAGAACGATAATTTACCATTCTAGTGGATTTCATTGTGGCAAATGCTTCAATAACCTATAATATATTCTTTGACTGGTAAGTGTTGATTAATTTTAAAGATGTCATCTCCACATATCACATATTAGTAAAATTCTCAAGTAGAGGAAATAATTACTATTCGAGGAGACCTAGTATAATCTTGGACCTATTATCTTTGAGTTACAGGGAGTATGCAGGAGCACCTACTCCAACTCAATGTTCAAAAAGGAGGCAAATTGGTTGTAATGGAGACCAAAGACTAAATGTTCATCTCTCAAGAAGAGGAAGACAAAACCATTCAAATAAGCTCTACTTGAAGCAAAGAGTATAAGAAGAACTTAGTTGCAGTTTTAGGAAACCACTGAGATGTGTTCACTTAGATGACAAATGATTTGGAGTAAGTATAAATATTGCTTTCCATCGACTCAATGTTAGTCTAAGAGTCAGGCCAATTATGAAGAGGATAAGGTCTATAACAACCAACTTAGTTAAACTGATTGGAGACATGACAAGATCTTGTCGTGATAGTAACAGATCTAGAGTGTTTGACATCTCATCTTCCTAGGCTAGTCATAAGATTGATACATCGCCAAACACATAATCGGCCTACAACTTTGTCAAAGCCTTACTAACCATCTTCAAGGCAATTGAGAACTTCACGAACATGAAAGCTTTACTACTGATCTTCAAAGTGGTGTCCATCATCGACATGAGAGAGATATAAATGAAGGAATATTTGGTGTTAATCAAATTTTGCGCTTCCTAGCATTACTAGAACCCACAAATACACACACAAAAAAAATATATAAAAAATCTAAAATATGATAAAATAATTTAGAGAAAAAGGAAATAACATGAAACATTTCACACACATTAAACTTCTATTTTATTCTTCTTATGTTATTTGCTAATCACAAGAATAAAAAGTTCACTAAGGACAAATCATATTCATGAATTACTTCATCTTACATGAAACATACTCATTTGATTGGTTCACAGTACTTTCTTCGATTGACTTGACATATGGGAACTAGGAATAGATGTCTCTGCATTGAATAACTCAACCATACAATGGAATAAGTCTATATATGAGGCTAAATATATTGATGTCTCTTCCCATAAAATTCAACAAGTTCAATTGACAACTCTTTGTAAGAGAGCTACGACCTCAAGATGAAGGACAACCTGAAAAAATAAAGTTCAAGGAACTACTCCCTATAGGAGAGCTATTACCCTTAGACAAAAGATAATTCAAGCTCGAAAATAAGTTTGAGTGATTACTTTATATAAGAGGTTGTGACTCCAAGGTGAATGACAGTCTGAAATAAAAAAAAAAGAAATGTTTGGCCTCTCCCTTCTGGCTAAACTATAAATGTAGTTGGTATGGACATTTTCAACCACGAAAAATAGGATGAACCTTACTTGTCACTGTAAATATGGGTCAAACCAGCCAAGTAGCTATTGGGTTCCCCTCCAAGAAGGTTGAAACCCTCAGGAGATAAAAATATTAAATAATGTGGCTTGCAAGCATGAATTGAATCACTTAGAAACAAAAATGGCGTATGTTATCAAGATATTCATTCTTCTGTTTTTTTCATAGATTATCTTAAAAAGATAAAAAAAAATTAACGAGCTATATGTACATCAATCAATGACTTATGTGGGCCAAAAGAGAAGTTAAAAGGCCTTGTAGGCCTACAAAATCAATTTTTCTAAAGCATAATTACCATACACCATATGTTGAGTTGACCAACCATTTTGACTCATTTGTTGAAGTGTCAGTTGTCATGTACTAACTTACGGGTTGACTAGCTAGATTGACCTACCATACTCATATGTTGAAGTGTCAACTGTCATTTACTAGCTGACAGGTTGACCGGCTAGATTGACCTAACATACTCATCTATTGAAGTGTCAACTGTCATGCACCAGATATCAAATTGACTAGCTGAATTGACATGCACAAGTTAATTTACCAAGTAGTAACTGCCTAGAATCCTCTGCCTGATTAATCTATTGAGTTAATCCACCACGCTTCTTGGCAATCAGCCCTTGAACTCAGGAGCATGGTGTGTATCACCAACAAAGATAGGACACATGCCCATGTCTATTTATGTGTCTTTTGACACTCACGTCATCATAGTCATACACTATGGGCATACCTCGTACTTTTCTGAAATCCATTAATATTCTCTTTGTAACACCCAATGTGGGTGGAAATGGTTCAGGAACCATCTTGAGCCAAATCCTTTAGGAGGACCGATTGGATTTTCTTCCTTCATCCATCCATTTCTAAGGTCAAAAGCTAGAGCCTTCCAGAAACATCATTTTTCTTCTATCACTTTCTTCACAAATCTTATTTTGAGTCATATGAACCAACGAATAATACGTGATCAATATCCTAAAGGGATTTAACTTGTAGAGATGTTAACTGCTCTAATTCTATAAATATCTCATTGTTCTTTCCAAAGATCATGCTTATTGAATTATTCAATGAACTTTTATTTTTACGTTTAAAGTTTTGGAGAAGATCATGACATGTTCATCAAAGAATATTATATAGGGGCATTTACATACTCACCTCTCAATTCCTTTCAATTTACATATCAAACACCAAAACTTTGCTTTTTTACGTCTATACCGCTGAAATCTTTTGTATCATCTAAAAGATAACATCAAATTAGTTTTTGAAAAAGTGAAATACAAATTTTCATGCAAATATGAAAGCTCAAGTGCTAGATATGTAAATACATAGGAATTGAGTGAATTGTATATAAATCATACAATGATATAATGCTATTTGAGAGTTCATATAAAGGAGAGAAGTGTTGAGCTACAAGCAAATTGTCTTTATTTTTTCCTTCAAAGAAAATCTAAGTGGAACAACAATTGAAAAAGCACAAGTTTGTCATGTTGAAGATAAAGAGCATATTAATCGAACTTATTCTGTCAACTCTTTCATTACAAATACAAGTTGGGATTCCTCCTTGTCTAGATCATTCTAAATAAGTTGACAAATGAACATATTTGTAATGCTAGTAGTAAAATATGCTCAAGTTCTCATTAGTTTTGAAAGAAGGGAGATGACCATGACGAGCTGATTAAGAGGCATGGAGATGAAGTTAAATAGCTAATTATACTTGAAACTCGTGATCAAAATCATTAAATATCAAGTTAATCACTTTTATTTGGGAAAATTTGCGACCAATAAGTATTATATCTCATGCTGATTGGTTATACGGGTTAGCTTCAGAATGTATTGATTGTTGGCTGGGTTCATATTATTAGACTTTCTGACATAATATTCAGTTACCTAATTTGACACAGGAATATGAACTTGAGACACTTCCATTATTAAAAATGTAGGATACAGAGATGCATCAATCATATTATTGTATCAACCATACAGACATACCTAAATGCAAAAGTTTTTGTAAATCTTTATAACTAAATCTAATTGTCTAGCTAGGGTTTATTATGTATGGACACTACACGTAAATTTGTATGCGGTGTCTATTTGGACCAGTGAAATACATTTTTTTATTTTTTTAATTGTTAGAGTGGGGCCATTCTAAATTTTTGACGATCTAGATCAGACATTGCACTTAAATTTTACGTGTCATGTGCCGTGTGGAGCAAAAATCAACGGCTAAAAAATTCGTATGCGTACCGTTAGATTTTAAATTCTAATGGAGGAGTGTCGCACACGAAGAACATTTTATATATAAATTTTTTCTCTCTTTTTCACGCGCTTTCCTCTTTCCTCAATCCACCAGTCTCACCCTCTCCCGCACCCACCTGACGCGCTATCCCCCACTTCTCCCTCTCCGCCTTTAAACCCACTCCTTCACCCCTCTTCTTCCCCTCTCACTCTCACCTCTCTCAGCTATCCATGGCAGCCCTCATCCTCTTCGCTCTCCTCTTCCTCTGCGGCCTCCTCAACTCAATCTTCTTTCCCTCCTCCAAACTCCTCCCATGGCTCCGCTCCCTTCTTCTTCTCTCCTCCATCTCCCCTCCCAAATCCAGATCCAAGCCCCCCAACCCAGATCTCAAGAACGAGCACCAAGATAGCAGATCTGAATCCTTACCCGATTCTTCAGATCTCAGGACACTTTTCGCGACCTTCGATTCCAACAGCGATGGCTTCATCTCCGCCGCCGAGCTCAGCCATTCACTCCGTCGGCTAGGGCTTCACACCACCGGCGATGATCTGACGAACATGATGGAAAGGATGGATTCCAATGGCGACGGCCTCATCGACTTAAACGAGTTCGGCGAGCTCTGCAACTCCCTCAGATCTGAACCTGCGGCCGAAGAAGAGGACGATGGGGAGCTCAGAAAGGCGTTCGATGTGTTCGACGGGAACGGTAATGGTCTGATCACGGCGGAGGAGCTCAGCCTGGTTCTGAAATCGCTTGGGCTCCAGGAAGGACATCGAGCCGACGCCTGCCGTGATATGATCAGTAAGATTGATTTGGATGGAGATGGGATGGTTAATTTTGAGGAGTTTAAGAAGATGATGGCTGGTAATGTTGGAGGATTGCTCTTCTGACCTTCTTCGTCTTCTTCCTTCCGGTATTTTTTCTGAATCTTTTTTAATTTCTTGTTCGTTTGTGGGAAATTGTTTGTTGGGATTTGCTGCAGAGAAATTGCTCTGAGATGAGATGAATCTCAGCGAATTGTGAGCTTAGCTCGTCTGATGATTTCCATTTTTTTTAAGAGATTTGGATTGTAAATTATGGATTTAGGCGTAAACTGATCAATTTAAAACTGTTATTTTTATTTTTTATTAATTTATTTTTGTTGGGCTTAAAAAGGGATTAATGTGATACAGACCACCTTAAACTTGTTATTTACAAATTAACTGTCCTCTTTCATTCATTTTTCAAATTCAATATTTCGAATGGGGAGATCTAATTTTTATGGGAATAATTTCTTAATAAGTTGATTTGTTAATTTATATATAAATTTTATTAATACTATGTTGTTTTATTTAAGTGTCTGTTTGGGGCAACTGTAGTTTATTGAATAATTTGTTGATAAGCTGATTAAAAATAATATGTCAATAAGCTAGGTGTGGTGGCTATTATAAATTTTTATTTTTTTAGAAAAGTCGGACCGCGGCCAGAAAGCTGTCACCGCACCTAGATATGTGCAATGTGTAAACGTTGTTTTTCAGCATTTTGAAAACACACAAGCTGTTAAAACGTAGTTTACTTAAACAAGTCAGATGCATTTTCAAAACGTCACTGCACCAAATAAACTGTCTCAAACGGACCCTAAATGTAAAAAATATAGATTTTTAAAAATTTATGTGTTTACAGGGACACCATATTAATACAATTATGTATTTATATATTTAACATTTTAAACTTATTTATTTATATTTGTAACACATTTTTTATCATAGATTTATAGATTGGATGGTGTATTTTATGTTTTAAAAGAAAGTAATGGTAATACTTAGTGAAGTGAGGCTAAAGATTTGAGTGTTATGCATGTAAATCGGAAAGTCTTAATATTAGATATGTTAATGCATGAAAAAAATGTGTCATGGCTAAATTATATTTAATTATAATAAAAACATTTTATGTTGATGCTCCTTTGTGATAATTGAGAAAACTGTTTGGTGATTAAAAATTTAAATAAACAAATGTGTTTTAAATGAGAATTTGTTTGTGTTTTATTAACTTTGCCACTAATTTAATTGAGATTCTATTTGGGTAACTGGAGTTCTTTGAAGAAATAGTTGTAAAACTGTAATAAAAAAAATTGTTGTTCAAAAATTTATAATGTCTATTTTAAATTTGTTTGTGCATTTCTGACAACTACCATATTTAGGGCCCGTTTGGGAGGGTGGTGGGTATGCGGCCCGGTGCCGCACAGCTATTTTTTTATTTTTTTTGCCGTTTGTTTCGGCAGTGAGGCAGCCGCTTCCCGCTGGGTATGTGTCGCTGCCCAGCATCCTCGACGCCACTTTTATCTCGCTGCCCTCTTTTACGAAACTCTATCGGTACGCGATTTTCCCCTCTCCTCGAGGATGAAGACAAGTTTTTAAAGATGTTTAAATTTAAATTTTTTTCATACATATACACAAAATTATTTTTATAGTAAATCAATTAAACTTTTAAATTGCTCCTATAAATATTTATAAACACAAAATATCATACTTTTAAATATTTTTATAGGAATTTAAAATATATATATATATAAACACGAATATAAAACTTTAATTTATTTCATATGAATAATTAATACATAATATTTTTAAAAATTTTACATATATTACACATCCACATATTAATACATAATAATTTTTTTATATTTTTTACAAATAAGGGTAATTTCGTCTTTTTCACAGAAAAAACTACTGCAGCTGTTTTCACACAGTTGTACCAAACATTTAGCCAGCTTCCCCGCAGCTGCTTCCTCACAGCTGCTTCTCCGCAGCAGCTTCTTGGGCAGCGCAGCTGCAACTGCAAAACTGAGAAGTTGTAGTTGCGCCAAACAGACCCTTAGTTATGTCTGTTATAAAACAAAGTTTCTCATTATAATTATAATTATAATTATAATTATAATTATATATTGACTACATAATTTAGTCAAAACATAAAGTACACACTGCTATAATTATCTTAATTCTTAAATTACAATAACCTAGTACAAAATCAAACACATAAGTGTGTGGATGAGTTAAAAATATAAAAAAAATTATAATTTATTAAATATTATTATATAAAAATAAATTAAACATTATGAAAAGATAATAATAATATATATAAAAAATACACAAAATTAATGACTATTTTAGCTTTTTTTAAAATGCATATTACTTGTACGGAAACCACTTGGTATGTGGAAGTTGATGGTGGCCATGTGACAACTTCCGCCTTAGTTAGGGAACAAATGGCTTGCAGTAAAGGTTTTGTTAATTAGTAGGTGGCTTCAGAATTTTGTAATACTTTTATTATTTAAAATGAAGAAGATTTATTCATATATCATCCAATTTTTATATATTTACACAACTAACACTTAAACTTTTATATATATATCATCTAAATTTGACAAATTTTTGGTAGAGTTGAGTTTCTCAATGAGATGAATTCTGCGAGCTCAAAATTGTTAAATTATAACATCATTAAGACATTCAAATCATTAAAAAAACACTTATAATAAAAAATGATTAATATGGAACGTCTAATAAGATGGTTGGAGAAATTGTTCTCCAAAAGACCAAAATATCTCACTAAAAAGTGTATAAATAGCCACCCTCTCTTCACGTGGAGAAGAGAAGGGAATAAGAGGAATTTCAATGCCCGTTCTAGAGAGAAGACAGAGAGATAACCACTGACCTCCGTAGTCACTTGTCATCGTCGATCACCGTCCGTCTATCATTGTCCACCATCGTCTGCTGTCATTGCCTCCCATTACCAACAACCAATCACTGGTGACTCCTATTTGCAAATGACTTAGTCTGAATAAGGTCCTCTATTGATTACCTAAAAAAATATTCATCAGCCTATGTAGCCGCAAACCACTGTCGATCACCGTCGGCCATAACTGCTAGCCACCACCAACCATTAACTACCAACAACCTCTGTTTGTAAACATCGAGTTCATATATGAAGGTTGTAACTGACACCTACATTGAGAACCTAGAACATAACCATTAGTTTTCATAGCCACTGACTACCATTGACCACCTCTCGTCTGCCACCACTGAGCACCTTCACCGTCCGTCACCAACGATAATCAAAGCCTATAGCCACTGAACATTGACCACCGACAACTCCAATTTACAAACATCATTGTTCGAATACAATCTTTGTGCCTAACACATGTATTGAAGACCCGACCAGTAACCATTAGACTCCATAGCCGCCAATTACCATTGACCACCGCTCTTTGGTCACAATCCACCACCACCAACAACCATCATTGTCTCTTAATGGTGAATATTACTTGTAACCATCATAATCAAAATACAGTCTCTTTAATGGGATGCTGCTCGTGAAGCTACTATTATTGTTTTGTAGCCAACTACAACTATCATTACTTCCAACTATGACACCTATGGTCGTCTGTTGCACTTGTAGCTATCGAATGTGTTCTTTGTGGCCAATTACTACTGTTACAACTTCTGACTATGGCTTCTATGGTTGATTACCACTCTTGTAACCACCAACTATGGTCTTTGTGGCCAACTACTAACAACTTCTAACTACAATTTCTATGCTTCACGATTACTCTTGTAACCATCGACTATGACATTTTTGGCCGACTACTATTGTTGCAACTTCTAACTACATCCTATGTGTTAGTTGTCATTATTGCAACCACTGATTGTAGCCTTCATTTTCAACTACTATCTTCGTAACAACCAACTACAATATTTGTGGTCAACTACTACGATACAACTTTGAACTGCGACCTTTGTTACCAGTTACTATTATTACAACCATCACCTAAGCCTCTATGACCAACTATAGCTATTTTAGCCAATAAATACATTTGTTGTGGCTCAATTATGACCATTGTAGTTATACTACTATTCTATATTTTTTATTATCAGCTTTGTAATTTTATCCTCTCTAATTCAGGAGAAGAGAGTATATCCATTTATAGTGAATTACATTGAATGACTTATTCCTCGTGATTTTTTTCCCTTTGCAGGATTTTCATATATAAAATCTTAAAGTCTCCTCCTACTTTTCTTTTATTTGTATGTGATGAATCTTCTTATAATACAAAGTCATTAAAACATCACTCTACTACCGCGAATTTTTCGAAACGCAAAAAGACTTAAAAAAATAGATTTATTGGAGATAAACAAAAATTATAAAATAAATTAATATTTTTAAAAATTTATTATAACTAAAAATTAATTATAAACAAGTACAACTTTTATTCATTTGTCTCTTTTATTTTTTCCGCTGACTGACGTGGAGTTTCTAGCTAAATAATAAAAGAGTTGTTTAATGTTTTGATTGACCATAAAATCTAAGGTTAAGAAAATTAGACTTAAAGTTGAACCAGTAGAAGAGAAGATTCAAGACTCAACGATTGAACCAGTGACATCATCATTATAAAAAAAGTATTAAATAATAAAATCTGAAGGATAAAATTAATAATGATTTAGTATGTGGAGCATAAAAATATAGCATGAAATATAAATCAACTTTTTTTTGTAACTGATAATAATATTAATTCATTGATTTTTTCTCATTCTACTACTTTAAGCTATTGTATGAATAACAAAATAAAAATAAAAAAGAAAATGATAAAAAAAATAATATTAAAAATTTCTCAATCAATATGAATAAAAGTTGTTATAAACTAAAACAACAATAAATTAATGTGCATGATATAATATTACTACATGAAATATACTCTAATAAATGTTTTTCAAGAAGTACTAAAAGAATAAAATAGAAATTAAACTCCCAAAATTATGTCTCAAAAAATAAAAAAAAATTAAAAAAAAAATCGATATACAACATATTTATGGTGCTTCATCGACATTACATCTCCTAAAATTTCATCCTCAAAAGTCGTTGTCTCCCCCAAAAGCATCTAAATCCACATGTTCAATTACTTCATCCATACTATAAAAAAATTCACTTGCATTCATGAATCAAATTTATAGAATAATATTTTTCATCAAAACAAACAAATTAAATATAATTAAATACTTATAACTTCAATGCTTGTGTAATTCAATAGATCATAATTTCTTTTTTCATGAGAACAACCTATACATTAACATCATAAATTATACTCGCAGTAAAAAGTAATATGACGCATAAAAATATAAAAATATTAGCAAGCATACATATTCTTTAAATTAAGATTGTATCGAACATATACTAAATCATTTAATCGTTGTTGTTCTAAATGATTTCTTCATTTATAATGAATTTGGTAAAAAAGAATCAAGTTTCTTTCACAACCAGATGAAGAAAAAGTTTGGCTAAGAATACGATATCTAACTTTTAAAAAATTGGAGCACCAGAACCAAATATTTTCCACCATTTATCTTAAAATTTTAATAATGATTAACTTTAAAAACAAACAAACAACAAAGCCTTAATCCCACTACGTGGGGTCGGCTACATGAATCCTTTTTCTCCATTGCGTCCTATTTAGTGTCATATTTTCATTTAGTTCTGTTAAATTAAGATCACTTTTAATACAATAAGCCCAAAGTCTTCGTAGGTCTACCTTTGCCTTTCTTAACACAAGTCGAATCTAAAACATCTACTCTCCTAATCAGATCATCAGATGGCCGACGTTTAATGTGACCAAACTATCTAAGACGACTTTCTCTAATTTTTTCCATCACAGGAGCTACACCAACCCTATCACGGATATATTCATTTCGCATTTTGTCTCTAAGTGTAAAGCCACTCATCCAACTAATCATTCTCATCTCGGCAACACTTAACTTATTATCATGCTTCTCTTTTAAAGATCAACATTGAGCGTCATAGAGCATTGCAGGTCTCACCACCGACTTATAAATTTTTCTTTTCAGTCTAAGCGGTACTTTTCTATCACACAAAAAGCCCGAAGCATTCCTCCACTTGAACCAACCAACTTGAATTCTACTATTAACATCCCCATCTATATTACCATCTCTTTGAACAATTGGCCCAAGATATCTAAATCGTTCGCACCTTTTAATAATTTGATCACCCAAAGTCACACTTCTGCCACTAGAGCTATTACTACTAAAATTACATTCCATGTATTCATTTTTAGTTCTTCTCAAATGAAGGCCTTTAGACTCCAATGTATACCTCCATAATTCAAGTTTTTCCTGGGCTTTTCCTCTCGTCTTATCCACGAGAAGGATATCATCAACA
>NEWO01000026.1:479231-493139 GCA_003013225.1 Phalaenopsis aphrodite
CTTTATTCTTAAAAATGGGGACCAAAATACTCTTCCTCCACTCCTCAGGCATCTTTTTAGTTTTTAAAATAATATTAAAGAGTTTAATAAGCCAAGAAACTCCTAAATCTCCCAAATATTTCAACACTTCAATTGGGATATCATCATGTCCTATAGACTTTCCACCCTTGATTTTCTTTAAAGCCTCCTCAACTTCTTTTTTACTAATGTGACAGTAAAAATGAAATGTTTTATTACTATTCACGATAGTAAGATCACTAAGGTCGATCGTATTTTCAGAAACTTCATTAAAAAGTTCATCAAAGTAACTCCCCCACCTATGTTGAATATTTTTTTCTAAGAAAAGTACTTTTTAATTTTCATCTTTAATATACTTTACTTGAGTTAAATCTTTAATTTTCTTTTCTCTTTATTTGGCTAGTTTATACATATATTTTTCACCCTCCTTAGTATCTAATCTATTATAAAGATCATTAAAAGCAAAATTTTTAGCGTCACATATTGTTCTTTTTGACTCCCAGCGGACCATTTGATATTTTTCCCAGTTTTCTAAGCTTTTACATTTAAACAATTTTTTATAACATAACTTCTTATATTTTATCTTTTCTTGCACATTATTATTCCATCACCAACTATTTTTATTTATAATTTTTTTTTTCTTTTGATTCTTCAAGCACATCTTTTGCTACTTGTTTAATAGTGTTGTTACTTTATCTCACATAACATTTGCTTATTCACGAATATCCCAAATTTTGAAATCTTGAATTTTACTTATAAAAATAAATTTTTTGTGTCTTTTAAATTTCTCTATATAATTCTACGATGATGATTCCTAGTATTCTTTATTTTACAACTCTTAATCTTAAAATCTAGAACTAATAAACGATGTTGGATGCTCAAATTTTTATTTGGAATGACCTTACAATCTTTACAATCGCGACGATCTCTTCTACGATGATGATTCCTAGTATTCTTTATTTTACAACTCTTCATCTTAAAATTTAGAACTAATAAACGATGTTGAATACTTAAATCTTTACTTGGAATGACCTTACAATCTTTACAATCGCGACGATATCTTTTTCTCATAAGAAAATATACAATTTGTGTTTTATTAGATCTACTCTTATAAGTAATAAAATGCTCATCTCTTTTCTTGAATAAACTATTAGTAATAACAAAATCATACGCTAAAGCAAAATCTAAAATAGCTCTACCTTCTTTATTAGTTACTCCAAAATCATAGCCAACATGAGTATTCTGAAGTCTTCTACCACTCTACCGACATGTCCATTTAAATCTCCTACAATAAAAATTCTTTCTTCAAGATGTATCATTTGTATTAAGTTTTCTAAGTCATTCCAAAATTTATCTTTAAACCTTGTATCTAAACTTAATTGAGGAGTATAGACACTTATAATATTAAAAATTTTCGTATCAATGATAATCTTGAGGGCTATAATTCTATCTCCAACTCTATTAATTTTTACAACATTATCTTTCAACTTTTATCTATAATTACACCTACACCATTTCTAGTGCGTCTCTTACCAGTATACCAAAATTTAAAATCTAAATTATCAATCTTCTTAGCATTTTCTCCAACTCACTTAGTTTCTTGAATACATAAGATATTAATTTTTCTATGAAACATCATGTCAACTAATTCCATTAATTTACCCTTGAGAGTATTTATATTCTAAGATCCTATCCTAATATTAATATCATTAGTTTTATGGACTAACTTCTTTACCCGCATTCGCCCTTAATATGGGAACCCTTGCTTATTTAACACTACACGCGGGCGCCGGTATAGTGGCCCTTGCACATTTTTCACTGTATTCAGACTATAAAACGTGTCGCTTCCAGGGGACATCCTAGCACTTACATAATAATCAAAAGGAATCATGTCATGATTTTTTTAACAAATTTTACGCTGACTGTCAATTACCTAACGCAACCCTCCAATTTTCACATCCGGGCTTGAGACCGGCAACAGCAGTGTTTTTAAATAAATAAATAAATAATAATTTCATAGATTTCACTAATAACTATTAACATTTGAGAACTTACCTGGTTGCATTTCTTTTGCCATAGATAGTGCAATTGACTTTCCAAAGCTTTCCAATTTATCTCGAAAAAGTCTAATTTCATTCATTGCAAATGTTTCTTTGCAGATACATCCTTGTTTTCAATAATTTCAACTAAACCTTGCATCACTTCGAGTTTTTGAGAATAATTCTCAAAATCATATTGAAAGTGTGGATTCAAAAAATATGCAATAGAGTAAATTCCTTGACCAAGTTGACCACCCCATCCTCTCTTAATGATGCTTGTGTATGGCTTGTATAACCTCTTTGTATTTTTTAATATATTTTTAATTTTTTTTATGTCTCTATACATTCCATCATAAACATACCCAAGTGATGATTTTTCATCAGAATCAACTATTTGTTATAACCTTATAAGCGGCGCATATATTTTTTATATAATTAGGCAACTATTCAAAATATTGCTATCCAACATAATATGCATCATATTTTCCTTTAGTTGTTTGTGCCAATGTTAATTATGTATAGTACTTGATCTTAGAAAGTTCCTAAAAATCATGTTTATGTTAATAAAGACTTTTCGAAGTAATGAAAGTTATTGCAAAGCAAGTTATTCTGCGACTCACAATATGTGACTCACAACTTTTGTCCAATCTAGCCTTTTTCTCAATCAAGTTAATATGAAAATATGATTACAAATAACTATTTTTACCTTCGATGCACCCAACATATGAGGCATGCAACCAATATCCTTTAAATTTAATGCCAAGCAAGGTGCAACATAATGAGACCAATAAATGCAACCATACATTTCATGTAATAAATCACCATCTTTTTTAAAATTTGTTGCATTATCAGTCACAAGCTGAATGATATTTTTTGGACCTACCCACTCAACAACTTCAACAAAATAAAGAATACAAAGTTGTTGCATGTTTTAAGATATTAAAAGCATCAATAAATTTTAAAAAAACATATACCTCTGGGGCAATAAACAAAAAAAATTATCAATGTTCTGTTTCTCGTGTCTATTCATCCATCTGCCATCAAATTACATTCAGTTTACTTCTAATAAAGCTTAAAAGAATGAATAAGCAGCTTACTTTCTTCTTCAGAGTCTATGAGCAAGTTAGCTCCATTTGATACTATGAAGGTAATTGATAAACATATGACCAATTGAAGTTATATAGGCGAATTCAAGGTGATGAATGGGATACAACTATAAGTACCATATCAACTCTTCATACAATCTCTTTAGATGCCGCCACACTTTTCAGAGATGGTTGTGAGTTAGGCTTAGTTCTAAGAGCAAAATAATTGTCAATCTCATCCAGTTTTCTTTTCATTTGTCTAATCATTTATCACGAACAATTGAACTTCGTGATTTACAAAAAAAATGATCTCTTTCTTCTTCAATAGTATGTTCTCCATATATGTGAATATCATTTTTGTCTTCTTGTGTCTCTTGTTTTTTTTGGATATGATTTTCAACTTTTCTAACATTTGATGACGAATATCAAAAGGAACTTTCTTGCATGGTGCATGCTTCCCTTAACCCCAACAAGATGTTGTTTCATTTCATTTATGCCTCCACCTTTATATATCAATCCACAATATATACATTTAAATTGTTTCTTGCCATCATAAGTCTTAATTTCTAAAATAATTTCATGTCGGATCGAAATTTTCACGGAATTTAAAGGAAGAAACAAAAGGCTGACTTCCAGATGGATCCATTTTAGGAATAACAAAGAGAAAAAAAATTGGAATAAATTATATTCATATTCTTCCAAACAAGAAAAAAAATAGTTATGATTGAGAATTTAGGATAATTGCACGATGAACTCAACTATAACTAGTGAGTTTACTTTAAGATGATAAAGAACTTGAAATATTATAGTCATCTTAAAATAAATTCAAAAATTTAAAGATGAACCCATGCAAAGGGTCAATAAACTATTTTGACAACTTTCTGTAAAGTTCTACATTATTCTTTACATAGTCTTGGAGAGGAAAATAAATAGGGTCATCCCCCTCATTTGTATCCATCTGAGAGCCATCCAAGGTTCCCAATTATTCAAGTGTTGTAATCACTCTTTCTTAGCAAAGTGTTTTCTTCTCCAATACTTCTCCCTACTCTTCTTCTTAGAGTATTTTATGCTTGCAAGCCTAAGCATTGTGAGGGTTAGGCTGATTTAGTGCCAAGGAAGAGTGCTAAATTCGCACATGTGACTTGAGATAAGTTGGTCAGCGATAATTAGTATCAGAGCCTCGATTCGAAGGTATGACAAAGAGCATCAAAGAGGAAATAATGGAGTTTGAAGCTACTATTGTGGAATCATCTCAAAAAGGGCGAGGTCGTCAGGAGCAATGAGATTTTGTTACATCCAAAACACATGGGAGTTCCAAGGAGACCATACACAGCTTTGATTCACGCATTATTGAGATATTTTGTTTGACTATAAAGCTTTTAAAATTAGAGCTTACAATATTTTACACTTAACTCAAATAAATTTATCTAATATGCATTAAGTTTTGTGCTTGATCAATTAATTTTCTCGTGTCAAATTAATTTTTAAGACTAAATAGATGTTGATTTACAAATAATGTAATTCCATAAAAGAGATCTAAATAGTTCATGGCAACATGATGACCGAAAACTTACAACGAAGTAAGTTGGTCAATCATACAAGTATACGTGTCAAGTAATATGTGGTCTAAGAGATTGTGCATCGATCTCACAAGAAAAGGGTAACTGTAATTCATGATAGAAAATCTCAAGGTTACAACTTTGTGAACCTAGCTTGACGTGATCTTAACAGCGGGTTGAAATCCCAAGAAGTCTAACATAAAACAAAATGCAAAGAAATTCTTCGTGTCATAAAGAGTGATGAGGCTCATGCCTCTTCAATTCAGGTAAAGTAGAGGTTTTATGGTTGTTTTTAATATATTTTTATGTGATTGTTGTCAACCGGAGATAAGTTTCTTCTTATACTTTTAAGTCAAAAAAAGGATTAGAAACTCATGAAGCTAAGTTTTGTTTAACCCCTTGGTACTTCCCAGAATTCTTCTGATCCCATTTCAAGGTTGCAGAATCCTACTAAAATATCTCCATCCTTTCAGGATTATGTGGTCAACATATTTGTTTCATTATGCAATGACATAGGTCATAGTTTACAAAAGATTTTAACATTCTAATTGGTCATACTAGGAATAAATGAAATCTATAAGGTTAACCAACAACATAAAGCCATGAAAGCACGAAAAACACTATAAGGAAAACATCTATAAAAAAATCATGATAAAACCACTAACCCTACATCATAGATACACGAAAGAAAATTTTGCCATGCACCATTCGGAAAACTACGGACAAGAAAATCATGCAGAGCATCATTGCAAGAAAAAAAAAAGAGTTATAGAATTTACAATATGGATTTATTTTCGCCATAAGAGTAGCAACTCTCCCTCTCATACAAATCTCTCAATAATAACACAAGAAGAAAGGGGAATAACTGATGTGAAAAACAACCCTAGAGGTTTGAATCCAAAGAGAGAAAGAAAACACTAGGGTAAAACTTTCTCTAACCAAAATCTCTCTTTTCTTATAGCCTCCAACCGTCTATGACTACCAAAATCATCCCCATGAGCATATATATAAGTAAAGCCCGACAAATGCAAGAGATTTCTTCCAAAAATTGGTTCAACGAGCCTAGCGCTGGTGCGCCGCACTGTTGGCGCAGGTGCGTTGAAATTGGGCGTTGGGGATCCGCAATTCAAGTGCGGGTGCGTTGTATGTGGGAAGGAGCGCGAGCGCTTTAAGGCCGCATAATTACGCCCTGTTTTGGTCGCAAACACGCTAGTCCGATGCATGTGCACCGTAAAATCCAGAGCGAGTACTTTGGGCCAAATAATGCTCTTAATTGTTGAAATTTTTCCTTATTTTGTCACATACACAAATAAAACAAAAATACATTTCTCAAGCATTATATCAACCTAAAAGATATAAAAAACATGAATAGACATAAGAAGATTGTATCACATGATTCACCTACATTGTAATAGTCTGTGGCGGTGTAAACACTTTTTTAAAAAGGGGACCCGAGATAATTAATTGTACAAGAAACATTGTTTTAATATTCTTAAATTTTTAGATTTATTAAAGAAGAAATATTTTACCTTCTATAAAAATTTCTTTATACATTGATATACAAATCTTATAAGTTGATATAAGTACTTAAAAAATTAAATGAGGTAAATATATCAATGATGAAATTAGAAATTAATTCATTTAAATCAATGAATGTTTTATTGACTCTCACATACAAATGAAATTATTTTAAACATTTAAATTATCAGTATTTTTATTTTAAAATTACATTAAAATGCTATAAAAATTGTACCCTCATCAGCTCCGCTTGGCACGGCCCACCCCCCTTCCTAACACGGATGACACACATTTCAGATCAAAACCAGCAATCAAATCTAAAACAAAGGAAGACTTAAATATACATCACCCCCATAACAACACGAGTTGTTCGCGAATAACGAAGTGCTTTGACAGCTCTAATTACACCCCTATAAAAAACCTAAACTTCAATTTTTACATACATTCCTCCCTTGCCTATGCAAGAAAATGCATATTTCATGTTTTTTGTAAGTTAAATGGTGGTATTTTTTATGTGATATGAAAGATTTGAATTGTATAAACATTAAAACTAAGATTTAGATGTTAATATGTAAATACACAAGAATTGGGTGGTAAATATGTAAGCGCCATTACAAAAAATCTAAAGAAAGTAGCAAGCACCTTAAATGCAACGGCTGAATCGACCAAGGAAAGTGAAGCAGTGAGCAGAGAACAACAATGCCCACATGAACTAGTCGTCGAATCGAAAAAATATTAAATCAGGACTCCGCATGTAGAGTTACATGTGAAGTCCAATGAAATCAAGTCACGTGTGTGAATGTGAGAAAAAAAAATCGGCCCAGTAACACAGGGAAATATTCCTCCCGTGTTATTCAGGTGTTATTATGTGTTATTCAAGTGTTATTGATGTGTTATTATGTTATTATAATACCAGAAATATTCCCAGAACACAATAACACATGAATAACATACAATAACGCCTGAATAACACGGGGGGAGTATTCCCCTGTGTTACCTATGTTACCAAGAATATTTCCATGTGACGTGATTTCATTGGACTACGCACGTAACTCTACGTGCGGAGTCCTGATGTAATATTATATCCGAACATATTTTGATGACATAATAGCTAAAGAATGGACTTTGATAATTTGAATAAACTAAGAAAATATATTTAATACTTTCTCAACTTATGATAAATCAACTTCTCAATTATATGATTAAAATTATATAAGGATGGTAAAGGTCCATAAAGGCAAGTCAATAGCAGTGACGATGGTCGAGGTAGTGATATTATTGCCTACAAATTATTATATGAGAAAATATTTGTCAAAATTATCTTTAGAATAAGTTATTAAAGAAAAATTAAGCTTCTTGCTGAAGCACAAATGGCATGTCGTTAGTGTCTTTTAAAAAAAAATAACAAGTGGGTCGTTAAAAGATTAAAAACCATTGAGTTCCAGGAACAAGGTGTACATCCTGAAAAACAAAATACATACAGAAGAACGGTTGAAAGTTAATGAATGGTTGACAATCATCATAGCACTAGACCAATTTTCAATGAAAAAGATAAAGAGTAATAACTGCTCTTAAAGAATGAAAGACAAACAAGAAGGAAAAGACTCCATCCGGTTACATTTTATATTTCAAGATAGAAAATTATTGGCATCACTTTTGGATGTCATATATGTCGGTGTCTTTTTCAGTGCAACAAGTCTGTTTACAGCTTCTCGTAGCCTAGGGCATTTGTCCAAACCATCCGATACACACTTCGAACACGGAACTAGCACCGGCCTCAATTTAGCCCTACCCGGGAGAATTCGTTGTGGGACGACGTTAATTCCGACACGAGACATGTTTAATCTCTATCTTAGTGTTTGGAGGTCATACCCTGCCTATTCGGAGCCTCTGGTGGCCAAGGGGAGTTATCGAAGCTCTCCCAAGCGCATTTTGGAAAAAGTCGGATTTCGGGCCTATCTACGTGCAAGGAGGGCTTGAGACGCATGTCGACACCAAAATTTCAAAATTGAAGCCTCCAAAATATTCACTTTCATTTATGGGGTCATATTTTAGAGATAAGTAATTTCCTGTAGGTTCTGGATCAATCAAAACCTATTAATAGACGCTCCAGGCAAAATTTAGGGCTTTAGGCTACCTGAACCGAATTTGGCCCCGGGTAGCGATTTTTACTTGATGTGAACAATCCTTAGTGTTCACACCAATGCTAGAGGACCTATTTTCACTCTTAGATGGTTTCTAGTAGTCTGAGAACCTGAAAAAAGTCACACACAAAAAGCTGTGTGCACTCGGGAGAGCATATGAAAGAAGGCAAGCCCTCCTTTGAGGAATTGGGCGCTCAAGCGCCCAAAATGGGTGCCTAAGCCTAAGAAGGTGCTAAGTCCCACTCCAAATTGGGCGCCTTTGCGCCCACTTCTTCCCAGGCGACCATTTAGGCATTATTTTGGCTTGTGGGCGCTTGCCGTGCTGGGCATTTCTTTGCACGATATTCGCCAAACCGAGGGCACTCCACTTCTATGCCACTATAGTTGCCTTTACGGCCAGTGAAGAATTGTTGTAAACTGAGGGATGGGTGCTTTTGCTCTTATTGCAACACAAAAGAGCCCAATTTGTTTTCCTCTACTAAACCTCATCGTTTCAACCTGTTTCATGTCAGATGGAGGGGACCATTTCAAAAAATATTTGCATGGTCCCCATAAAGGTAATGGCATGGATCAAGAAAGAGGAAGAGAGAGCAAACCATACCTTTGCCATTTTTTTTTAAGGGGATGCTTCAGTTGCCTGTTATCGAACAGGTGAATGGCCAGGTGCGCAGACCATACAGGAGACCTTTATGGTGTGGCAATCCAAACAAAACAAGAGGAAAACAAATCATTTTGAGGATTCTCCACTATTTTCAAATTGAGAGAGAGCTCTAGGAAGAGGAGAAGAGAGATTTCTGGAGGAAGAGAGCTCAAGTGAAGGAGAACATCTTTCTTTCTTCCGGTCATTTTTTTGTTGCTCTTCCTTTCCTCCATTAAGAGTGTTTCTTATTTCACCCTCTTTTTCCTGCATTTTCCAAAAAAGTAAGGCATGGGAGGAGGACTGAAAAGGGGGAGATAATCTTAGAAAGGAGATCAAGCAAAGAAGAACATCTTCTTCTTTCTCCTCTTTACTTCATTTTATTCCAATAAAAAAAAAACTGTCTTTTGCACCTTCTTCTTCCTCTTCCGCCACCAATCCCCAAAAGATGGTGAGAGAGATTGAAGAAGACTTCAAAAGTAAGAGAAAACAACACGTCTCCTTCCAAAGGGAGAGCTTCTACTCGACTTTTGAGAAGGGAAGGAGTCGTCATCTCCTACATAGGTAGAGCTTCCTCTCACACTTGGGTGAAAAAGAAGAGTCATTTCCTACATGAAGAGAGCTTTATAGTTGCAACTGGGGACAACAACGGACATCGCGTAGGTGATACACTTGTTCCATTGCATTTTCCTTTTCTTAGCCAGCCATAAGATTGTGTTAGAAATTTTTAGGGTTATATTTGTTTTCCTAGAGAAAGCCTATAGAATAGGAATCCAACATGTACAAATCTCCTAAAAATTTGAGTGACCTTCCTTGTAAAAGCATTAGGCCAAACCCAAATCGGTCATAATCCATATTTCCATATTTCCCCTAGTTTTTGACGATTCCAACCTCCCATCGAGAGGTTAGAAAACTTGAGATTTGTAGGATGAAAAAAAAACTTTGTAGCTAGTTCGTCCTACAAATGGTAGATAATTATTCCTTCGAGGAATTAGAGGGTTAAATTTGCCCTTCATCAAAGCCGTAGGCAGCTATGTCATGCATTAATGAATTGAAACCTAGGTACCTATGCAAGAGCGCTAGGTCGAGTATGGCTCGCAATTGGGCATTAGCATTGGTGTTGCATCGTGTGTTTTGTCATGATGAATTTATTTGCATTTTGCATGTTTTGTGTAGCACATTGGTTCGACAGGTCGTCATGATCCGATCGATCGACCACATTGGTTCGATCAGCTGCCACAGCTTAGTCGACATACCACGACCGACTGCCTTGGCCTGGTTAACCCACCACTTAATTCTGACCGGCCGCTCTGGCCTAGTCGAACCCGACCACTTTGGTTCGCTCGGCCGCCATAGCCCGGTTGGCCTATCACTTGGATCCAATTAGCCTCTCCCAGCCTGACCGACCCATTGGCTATGATATCCAGGGTTGGCCATCTCGATCGACCCAATGGGTCAAATGGCCAACATCACTTGCATGATGTATCTTTTACATGTGCATTCACATCATTTGCATGTCAGTGCATGACTTAGTTTGCATTCACACATGTATGCATGAAAAATACTTTTGATGTGCATTTTGATGAATTCATTTGAATGATACTTTGCCTTTGATGCGAGTCATACTATGTCTCTTCTAGCACTAGCACCCGCAATATCTCCCCATATGTGTAAACATGTGTTTGGGGCTAGATAATCACATGCCTTTGGTGACAAGCGGGTAGCTATGCTAGTTTGTAGTGTGTGAATTTCCCTAAAGGAGGATGCACCTTTCACCTCTTGTTCCACCATTTGGTTTTCATAAGCTTTGCATTTTATTCATTCAATTCGGGTCATGCCTTAGAGCCTCTGAACTCGTTGAGTATGTGATGTGTACAAAAGCATGATTAATTTCATTAATATTTTGCACATTTTTATAGATAAAATTGTAATTTAAAAAAGGATATTTTTATGTTTTTCTTGCATATACAACAGGTAGTATAAGTTGAGCGAAGTGGAGAAGAAATAGAGCGAAGTGGAGGTGACATGGAGCAAATTGGAACTCAAGGGATTGGCGCATAGGCGCCAGCTATTGGGTGTTAAGTCTCTCCAACCAAGTGTCTTGACACCATCTACCTGGGTGTCTAGGAGCCAGTGCTTGCCCGACCAGAGGCGCCAGCAACTGTTAGGCAATATTCTATAGTTTTTCCTCCACAACTTGGTGAGTTATGGTGACATTATAAGAGGTTCCTTGGNTAGTTTTTCCTCCACAACTTGGTGAGTTATGGTGACATTATAAGAGGTTCCTTGGCCTATGTTGAGTTCAGAACATTTGGGAAGTCCATGTAAAGTCTAGAGTCGAAGCCTTGTAGAAGGAGAAGATAGTTTGCATTTTATTGAGAGTTTGGTGAGGAATTTGAGGGGTATAGTAAAGAGGATATCCAACAAAGCAGCAATGATTGGGAGATGTTTTTTGGAGGCATTTCGAGCACTTTGTAAAAGAGAAAAAGTTAAGTATTGTGTACTCTTTTGCATTTTAATCTTCTGTAAACACAATTATAGTGGATTTTCTTTGTTTCAAATATAACTTGTGATAATTTCTCCATGCTTTGTGAGTAGTTCTTTTTACCTTTCCTCTTGTGATGAATTAGTAGATTGTGTAGGGATGTTAGCATGCTTTTAAAATTGGTTTTTACTCTTTAATGTGATGATTTTCTTTCTGCATTTCATTTACTTATCATTTTGGTCAAATGATTTGTAAAAATCTGTTGTGTGAACCCATAATAACTCGAGAAAGCTATGACATGAAAAACTGGGAAGATATGTTGAACTATAGGGTATGAGTCAAAATTAAACTATAGGGTATGAGTCAAAAATTAAACTATAGGGAGATGCAAATAGATAGGGAAATAATCTTTGATATGTTTAAATCGAGGTTTAAGAAATTAAAACCAACTTAACCAAATTTTTTTATGCACTCGGAAGAGGGTAAAGAAGGGAATTGCTTCTATTTGCCACTAGCCATGGTATGTATTCATTTTCCTACACACTACTTGTTTAATTTTGCACATTAATCGCTAAAAATATAAATTGAGTCAAGCTTTTGGACAAATTTCTGAACTAAATATACTGTGTAATTGTGGTAGGGCAATCAAGTTTTTGGCGTCGTTGCCGGGATAGCAACAAAACCTTTTTACTTAAGAAAATCTTTATTGTAAGTGTAGAATTATTATATGAAAATTATAGTGTCGTTTATATACATCCTTGTGTATTTAAAAATANTACCTATACGTATACGTATACGTGTACGTATACGTATATATCTATACATATACATATATATATCTATACATATACATATATATATCTATACATATACATACATATATATATATATATATATATATACATATTTTGTGTGTTTTATGTGTTTTTACTATTTATCTTTAATAGTGTATGCATAGTACGTGATCTGAAGAATTAGTGACTTACGATTCTGAGTTAAAGTGAACAGTTCGAAAAATCAAAAAACAAAAAGAATTTCACAATTTTCAAGAAATGACAAATACTTTACTTAATAATTTAGAAAATCAAATTAATCAGGATGTACAAAAATCATTAAGAGATTATGCTAACTCTACGGTAGATGAAATTCATCGAAGTATGCAAATTCCTGTCGTAGAAGCCAACACATTTAATTAAAACCTGTTATCATTTAGATGGTACAGAATTATTAGTTTGGGGGAACTCCCTCTGAGATCCTATCTTGCATCTTGTAAGTTTTCTAAAATTTTATGTCACATTTCAGTAAAATGGTATCTCTAATGATGTTGTTAGACTTAGGTTTTTTTTTTCTTTTTCCTTAAGGGATAAAACTAAAATGTGGTTGAACTCATTAGGACCTGGATCTATTAGAACTTGGAGTGACTTAGCACAGAAATTCTTGGCTAAGTATTTTCCACCTTCAAAGAAAGCTAAGCATAGAAATAATATTACATTTTTTTGTTAATTTGAAGGAGAATCAATATACGAGGCTTGGGAACACTTTAAAGAACTTCTTAGGAAGTGTTCACATTATTTTTTGTCCAATTGGTTAATAATTCAAACATTTTATAATAGATTAGTAGGATCTCTTAGATCTATTATTGATGCTACTGTTGTTGGTTCATTAATGTCAAAATCTTTCGATGAAGCATATTTTTTAAGTGAAGAAATGACTAAAAATAATTTTCAATTAACTTCTAAACGGGTAAATCATAAAAGAATAGTCAGTGTTCATGATTTTGATATTATTTCATGTTAAGTAGCTTCAATATCAAGAAAGATAGATCAATTTGGAATGAATTTATCTCAAACACCTTCAATGATTGAAGAAAATTCATTATGAAAAATGGTTGACTCTTCCATTCCTACATTTGAAACTTTAAATGTAATTAACAATAAACGTAATAACATTTATTCTAACTATTACAACCACCCAGGTTGGAAAAACCACCCTAATTTTAACTGGAATAATAATTCGAGTGGGGCTAACTAGCAATGGGAGAACAATGAAGCAAACCCATTAGAAACTAGAACAACTAGGGTAGTACTAAATATAGACCAACTTATCCTCCATAATTTAAACTAACAAACAATTTAAGGAGAGGAAGTTGTCTATAGAAGAAATGATGTTGCACATGGGTAATCAATTACAAAGTCAATGAACGACAATTAGAAATATTGGAAATCAACTGGGACAAATTGTTAACGCCCTTATCAATAGACTTCAGGGAATTCTTCCTAGTAATATTGAAATTAATCCTAAAAAGCAGAATAATGAGCAAGTTAAAACTATCTAATTAGGAAGTGGAAGAGAATTAGAGATGGGAGTTCAAAAAAATTGAAATTGAGAGAAGAGAAATTGAAAAGTCTGATGAAGATATTCCT
>NEWO01000026.1:496102-514872 GCA_003013225.1 Phalaenopsis aphrodite
TTATTAGCAATAGTACATGCATTTGATAAATTTAGTTCTTATCTTATTAGAATTAAATGTATTGAGCATATAGATCACTCTGCTATTAAATATCTGATGTTGAAGGAGGATGCAAAACTAAGGTTAATCATATAGGTCCTTCCAATGCAAGAATTTGATTTTGAAGTAATAGAAAAGAAGGAAACTGATAATCAGATTGTTGATCATCTATCTAGGCTTGAACATAAAAATTTGGTTAATCTTGAAAATGAAATCAATGAACATTTTCCTGATGAAAAATTATATATTATAACTAAATGATGTGTTTCATGGTATGTCGACATAGTTAATTTCATAGTTAGTAACATTTTACCATATGGTTTGACATACTCACAATAAAAAAAAATTTATGCTTGATGCAAGATCTTCCTTCTGGGATTACCCATATTTATATAAACAATGTAAGGATCAAATTATTCGAAGATGTGTACCTATGGAAAAAACTCAGCAAATTATTCAAAAAATATCATGATTCTGATTTTAGGAGGCATTTTGAAATTGATAAAACTGCATATAAGATTTTACAATCTGGATTTTATTGGCCTTCAATATTTAGAGATGTTAATACTTATGTAGAAACATGTGATCGATGTCAGCAAGTAGACAATATTTCTAGAAGAAATGAAATGTTCATTAATTTTACTTTAGAGGTTGAAATTTTTTATATTTGTGGATTAGACTTTATGGGACCATTTATACCATCTTTCAGAAATATATACATTATAGTTTCAGTGAACTATCTTTAAAGGTGGATAAAAGCAGTTGATTTACCTCATTGTGATGCTCGAAACGTCGCAAAATTTTTAAAGAGAAATATTTTTAGAAGATTTGGGATGCCGAGAGTAATAATTACTGATGAGGGGAGTCATTTCATGAGTAAAAAGATTGAAACATTAGTTAGAAAATACGGTATTAAACATAGAATTGACACTGCTTATCAGCCTCAACCAGTGGTCTAACAAAATTATCCAACAGTGAAATTAAAAAATTTTGGAGAAAACTATAAATCATAATAAGGCGGATTGGTGTGATAGAATGGATAGAGCATCATGGGCTTATAGGATGGCATATGAAACTTCTATAGGAATGACCCCATATAAACTCATATTTGAGAAGGTTTGTCACTTACCAGTAGAATTGTAACATAAAACTTATTGATCTATTAAATACTTTAATTATAATTTGAAAGATACTGATGAGAAACGACTGTTGCAATTGAATGAGCTTAAGGATATCATAAATGAATCTTATGCAAAATACGAAGATTTATAAAGAAAAGATGAAATTATGACGTGATCAGAAGATTTTAAAAAAAGATTTAAAATTTGGACAAGAAGTTTTACTATACAATTCTTGAGTGAAATTATCTCCTAAGAAACTGAAATCCATATGGATAAGGTCACTCATTGTGGTGAAAGTTTATCCATATGGTGTTGTAAACATCAAAAATAAAAAAAATGATAAGATTTTTAAAGTAAATGAACATAGGTTGAAACTTTACTTTGATGGAAGTAGATCTATATCTAATGAAAGCCTAATGTTGGGTCAACCTGAGTAAGTAGTAGATACGTCAGGCTGACGGCGTTGAACCAAACGCTTTGCGAGAGGCGACCCATATTATTAGAGTGGAAAGTTATCTGGACATGCAGCTTACAAACCTAATGACTTCTTCTCTTTGCATGTTGGATGTTGTCGGTCACCACTGGCAACCACCGCCAGTACCTGTTGCCACTCCCTGTTATCATTGAACATGTTTACATTAATTTTATTTTTCTTCAAATCAAGAAAAAAAATGAATTAATTATTTCCTTAACTTTAGACCAAAAGAAACAATTAAATATTTCAATTATCTTGTATTTCTTTTATATTGCATTCCTTCTTCAACAAAACCAATCGAGCCAGTGTAAAGCAAACGCAAGAAATTTAAGATTTTAAACATTTGCTTGGAGTAATGTGACCAAAGAGCAATATTTGAAGGAATTTAAAATACCTTAACTAATTTATTTTCAATGTATTTCAAACTAGCGAAAAATTTGGAAGGATCAGAATATAATGAATGCTCGCACGAAACTCTGCCCCCCACTCCTCTGCTCCTTCACACACACGTCATCTTGATCATAGGTGAGGGCCGTCACAATTCACCGCACAAAGGCTAACAGCCCGATCGGAACTCAACGGCGAGCTCCAGTTGAAATTCGTGCCCAACTTTTTTAATTTGTGAAAGGTTTGTGTGGTATGTATGTAAAGATGAATGTTTAAGTGTTACATATGTAAATACATAAACAATGTGTTATGTATGTAAATGCCCCTTTTCATTTTTGCCAAACACAAGAAATTGATTTATTGCATTCAAATGCATAAGAAAAATCACATTCAATGCATTCTAAACACCATTTAATTCTAAAATTTGCTATCAAATAGCCGCTAAAATAACAAGGGGGGATTTACATACATAGCGCACAATTCCTACGCGTTTACATATATCTCAAGCCTAAAATTTCATATTTACACACTATTATCATTTTTTAAACGTGAAATGCATATTTCATGCATAGATTTAAAAATCCAAAGTGCGTATGCATGTAAATATGAGAGTTTAAATGTGAGATATGTAACTACAAAAGAATTGTGCGAGGCATGTTAACCACTTTCTAAAAGTGAAATTCACATTTTCATCCATATATGTGTGTGTGTGTGTGTGTGTGTGTGTGTGTGTGTGTGTGTGAGCATGTAAACTCGTTGTGACTCTTTGGTTGGCATATGCAAAGTCAGTTTTAAATCACTAGGGTCACGGCTTTGAGTCCGTCTAAGTGCATCTGTCTTGCAGCGCGGGATCGAGTGATTAGGCACCTGATGGTGTCTGGACGCTATTATCATAGCCTTCGGCCATTCTTTTACAATATATATATATATATATATATATATATATATATATATATATATATATATATATATATATATATATATATATATATATATATATATATATATATATATATATATATATATATATATAGGCATGAGATATTTAAATATATAAAAATTATATGAAGTGCATAAAGATTTTTCTTTTCTAATATTACGTGTAGAATTCGCACACGTAGATTGATGGCATTGCATCACAATACCACTAAATTCACACCTATGTTGTTTTTTTTCATAAAATAAAGAGGAATATAAATACCTCATAATGAAATTAAGCTCTCAGCACTTCCAACGCAGAATTTTCTGGTCAACCTAATCAATCTCTTGCTCTCCTCATCCATCTCCAAACCATCCGCTCTCATGCGTTCTTCAACTATCAGAGGCATCTTCCTCGCCTTCGCATATGTGCGCAGCAAAGCGTTGTAAATCTCAGTCTCAACATATCCAGCATCACGAAGCAGCACTAAGAACCTCTCCGCTCCTTCTGAATCACCACCATTTTCAAATCCTTTCAGCACCTCCCTCACAAGCCCAGCGTTAGGCTCCCATTTCTTCACGCAGGAGAAAGCTTCCTTCAAACAGCGCAAAACTTCATCCATCTTCTTCAAGTGAAGAAACCCTAATGCCAAATTCTCCCAAGTCGTATAACTCGGTACGATCCCGGCCTTCTGTGCGCGCTCATGGAAGTTCTCCGCCTTCTTCATATCGTTCTTCGTGTAGTACGCAAGAAGAACATTCGAGACTCTCGAATCTCGAGTTCCTGAAACAGACTCCCACTCGCCATAGATAGCTTCGGCCTCATCAACAAGATCTAACTTCAGGAGCGAGACGAGAACGCATCTGTACTCTTCATCGCTCATCTTTCGAAACATGGATTTCATTTTACTCCATATTCTTCGTAGATTCTCTCGATCAGAGAGAGCGGCGTACAAGCTTACCAGGGAACAGAATGAGGCTCGATGTTTTCTCGAAATCCTCCTCTCCATCTTCTCCAAAGCCTCTCTCGCCTTCATCGCACGACCTGCTTTGATGTAAATGTTGGCCAGAATGCTGAATGTGATGCAATCTCCAGCCACTTTGTACCTAGCCATATCGACAATGGCGGCTTCTGCTCCATCCACATCGACTTTATCAGCGCACGTACTCAACCATAGATTATAAGTGAATTCATTCGGTGTGGTGTTCTTCTTCAGCTCCTTGATTATTTCTGGTACTTTATCGAGCTCGCCGGTGGAGACGTAGAGAGTTAACATGTGGTTGTAAGGTAAGCAGCAGGTGAGGAAACCATGAGATTTCATCTCTTTCATGAGGTGTTCTGCCTTGATCGACAGTTTGTTCTGCGCGTAAACATGGAGGAGGGCTGTGCAGGTGGATTGCGCTTTCATTCGATCGGGAAGATCTTCGAAGAACTTCTCGGAGCTGCTGATACCTCGGACCTTGGAAATTAGGTCTAAGTGCACGGCGTAGTCGCCGGGAAGTAGCTTTATGTCTGGTTGAGTTCTCATCCATTCACATATCTGGAAGCAAAACAAGAAATCAATATATAGCAACAAGAAGCTGCATTTACATAAGTAGCACCCAAGACTAAGTATTTACATAACTAACACCTAAATTTTATTTTTTATATTTTTACCATTCAAATATTTCATGTAGCATAAAAAAATATCACTATTTTAAATTTTAAAAGTGAATAAATTATTTTTATGAATAGGCAAGGCGGTATGTAAAAATTGAAGACAGATTTAGTGGGTGTTCGGCTGCAAGCAAAATTGAAGTTAAATAGGATTTAGTAAATCTGCTAAATTGGAATTTATCTAATGCAGCTGCTCTTACATCCGAAATAGATTTTGGCTCAGTTTAGATCGAACAAAAGATGGAACAAGTAGAAAATTGTATTTAGCGGAGCGCCAAATTTTGATACGCTATTTTCACATTTGGTTGGATATTCGTGAAATCTCGACGTAAATCCTGCTAAAATGGTGCTACCAAACACCCTCTGACAATAGCATAAAAACCATAATAATTTACATATTCCACACCCAAACCTCATTATTTACATATATAGCATTCAAAATATTAAATTTTAATTAAAAAAAACATCTACAGTTATATACCCAAATATGATTATACCCGCTAAGAAAACTTTTTCAGGGATACATCATAAAGAATACTAAGGGTTCCAAAGGCCCACACCAAAGGTCAAGTTATTCTCAAGCTAAGCCCACCTACTGTAGTGGTCGAAATAAGCCATTTGTTGAAGTGGTCGAACAGAGCCCACACGTCAAAGTGGTCGAATTGAGCCCACCTACTGAAGTGGTCGAAGTGAGCCCACTAAAGAAGACCATCATTACACACAAAAGCATGTATCAAACCTTATAGCACCACTCGACACCTGCACCTTGATTTTTTCAGAAAAACACCGTGGAAAGGCACCGTACCGTATAGAATGTAACTTTATATTTCATTTCTCTCATGTATAAAAGAAGGCAAGAGATGTTCTTAAAGGGGACTCCATTTACAAGACTTCCAAAAGGGTTTTACTCTCACACTCTCCCTCTTTCTCTCATTATGAGAAAAGCAAGGATTCTTCCATCATATTTTTTTACACCTACCTCTTAAAGACATGATCTTTATCAGGTTGTATGAACTCACAAATAATACGGGATCTTTTATCTTAAACATAATTTAACATCCTGAAAGGTGCGAAGAGCGTAAACTTTATACTCAAACATTGCAAGAGGATCCTTCCAGCATAAAGTGTATCAAAGAAAAACAATGAATTGCGTCAGAGTGTTTGTGACATAACAGATCAACGAGCTGAGGGAACGGGTCCTAAAAGCTAATAAAGTTCAAGGCAAGAAGCTTCCAGATTTCGTTCAAATGATCAGCGCAAGGCACAAGCAGTATTATCAAGGTCGTTGGTACATAGACGGCGGACATCAAGACATAAACCACCAAGGCAAGAGTGTCGCTTAGCAAGATCTACCAAGGGCCAAGGGCCAAGGGCATGTCCTAGACGAACCCTGGGTCTAATGCTATAAGAAGGGATGAAGCCTACATCCCGAAGTAGGAACCTTCTGAATCCTCGGGCGAGGGAGTCGAAAGGAGAAGAAGAAGAAAAGGACAATTGGAAGCATGTTCTCAAAAAAGATTGTCGGAGTTCGGGTACCAAGGAAATTTAAGTTTCCTTCTTTAAATATTATAAAGAAAAGTCAAATCCTACTAACCATGTATCTTCCTTCGGGTCAGTTGTATATACGTTAAGAATAAATGATGTCATAGATGTTGTTTGCTTTCATGACATCGAAAGAATCAGCCTTGCGCTAGTTCAAAAAACTACCTGCGAAAGTCATCGTCTCCTTCAGAGAGTTCACATGTTCATAACATAATTTGCTAGCACGTGAAAACCGCCAAAGAGCTCTAAAGCTCTCTCGAAGATCTGTCAGGACCACACACACAGTCTCAAAAGCATCATCACATGAGAGATTTTGGATGTTTGAGACATCTATTGTTGCTCATGTAGCCTTGGCTTAAGGCCCGCACAAAGGTCCATTCAGATAAGCAATTGGCTTACAAAAGCCAAGAACTTTGGCTGAGTTCTTAAAGCTCACAAATCATCATATTTCTGCTGAGGAATACTATTTCCAGCCAGGCTCCTCCATAACACATGAGCCTCCTCCATAACACATGAGCCCAAAGGGAAGTTTTAAAATTTGTCCCGTTGAGAGCATGAGAGCCCAAGGCATTGCTTTGGCAGGAATAACTTTTGAAACCCTTTTGACAAATGCTTCCACTAACAAGAGCGATAAGGTACCACCAAAAGATTGGTCAAAAGAAGGCCTGAGAGTCAGCAGGAGCTGCCTCGTTTCCCTCTTGCGATGGCACTACCTTGGGGGTATCAATGGTCGAGATCGTCAAGGCCATACAGATTAAAGACTTCTTCAAAAAATCATTTTCCATGAAGGTGGGATTATGTGTGTGAACCCAATTGATATTGTGCATAATAGGGCCACGATCATGATGTGGAAGAATGCTGACACCTCTGCAACCTCATCGAAGAACTCATAAAGGTGAGAAAGTTGAAGAAGTTAGTGGCTCCACAAGCAAAAAACTTGAAGGCAGGGAAAGGTGCCCATGGAGGACATCAATAACGAGTCCACTCCAGCAAAACTACTACATGTCGTTGGCATCGTACTGGCGATCTTCAGAGGAGACGGACATGAAGTTATGCGAAGGTCCAATTTGAAGCGACTGAAGATTGGACAGGTTCACTCCACTACCCTGGTTAAGTGTGCGACAACAATTCATCCTCCCATCACTTCCACAGATGTCAATCTGGCAGCAGGAGGGAACTCATTCAAAGATGTGTTTGTGGTCACAATAGTGATCGCGGATTACCAAATCAGGAGTATCATGATCGACACGGGAAGCTCCATTAATATCTTGTTCAAAAAAGTATTTGAAAAAATGGGCATAGAATCTAATTAGCTTGCTACCACCATACAGGTTCTCTCGTGATTGAAAAAAAACATGTGGAATAGTCACCTTGCCCATGACGTGAAGGGGAGCAAGTTAGGTGTGGAAACGAGCCGAGTTTGAGCGAGCCCAGGATCGGCTCTTGTTCGACTTGTTAAAAAAATATCATTGTTTGTGTTCAGCTCGTTTATATATCAAGCGTAAAAATATTGTTTGTGTTCAGCTTGTTTAGTTAGGGAATGAATCAACCTCATCAAAGAACTCACAAACTACTTAACGAGCTAAACACAAACTGTTCATGAACGAGCCGTTTTGATAGTTCTAGTTGACTTCATTGCCATGGAAGCTCTTAGCATGTAATTGTCCTCTTTGGCAAAACGTTATTGAGCACTGTCAAAGCAGTGACATCCACCATCATATCGTTGTAAAATTTTTGGTTGAAGGATAAGTAGTCACTCTTCAAGGTGGTCTAATCTCATCCTAAACCAATTACTTACGAGTTATGGAGAATGCATAGGAAGATCTGTAACAACTTAACAACAATAAAGCAATGGCCATGAAGGCCACTGAAGTGTCAAAACCAATATGTGTTTAAAGAAGAAGTTGATAGAACATTCTTGTTCAGCACCGATTTCAGCAGAAATCATCAGGACAAATTGATCGCCACCTTGAGAGGTCATCTCGACGTGTTCACATGGACTTCTGGCGAAATGTCTGGAGTCGACATTGACTTTTCCAGCCACCAACTGAACGTAAGGCCGAGAGCCAAGCTCGTCAAGCAGAAGATGAGACCCATGGTTAACACCCATATCCAGCTTATTCGGCAAGAGGTTGCTATGTTATTAGATACAGGCTTCATTCGAGAGGTACAGTATCCCGACAGTCCCACAAATATTGTGATTGTGCTTAAAACCAACAATAAGTGGAGGATGTATGCTGACTTCACCAACTTAATTATCACATGCCCAAAAGACAACCATCCTCTACCACAAATTGAGACGATGGTCAACTCAGCAGTGGGATATTTCGTCATGAATTTTCTGGGCACATTTTCGGGATACCATCAATCAAGATGCATGCCGACGATGCTCAAAAATAGCATTTGTCACTAAAGAAGATGTATATTGTTATAATGCAATGCCCATCAGCCAAAAAAATACCGGTGCAACCTATCAATGGATGATGAATATAATTTTGAAGAATCAAATTGGAAAAAATGTTGAAATCAATATTGATGATCCCCTCATCAAAAGTAAATCATCAGAATAACACATATAACGAAATGAAGAAACTTTCACAACTCTTAAAAAATTTAAATTAAAACTCAACGCTCTAAAGTGTACCTTCGAGCAAGCTCAAAAAATTTTCTCGAATTCTTAATTACGCCAGAAAGATTCAAGTCAATTATGGAGAAGGTCCAAGCTATATTGAACATGTCACCCCCTAAAAATCTCAAAGAAATATAAATCTAGATCGGGTGAATAGTCACCCTCAATAGATTCATATAGAAGTCTGGGACTAATATTCTCCATTCTATAAACCAGAAGAATTCTAGTTGTTTTGCTTGGACAGAAGAATAATATCAAGTTTTCATACAGCAGAAAAAAATATTATTATCACCTCCTTTATTTCAAAGCTCTAAGTCAGGAGAAGAGTTATTCATCTGCCTGAGAGTCGAAAAAGTGGCTCGATACTCATTTACGAGGAGAATAAAAAAAATAATCTCTAGACTATTGTAAGAGCAAAGTACTCCCAGGAACTGAACGAAGACACATGATAACTGAAAAGCTTGTGTTGGCTTTGATTATTTCCATAGGTAATTTACGCCCTTAATTTCAAGCTCATACAATGCATATTATCACTGACCATCCTTTGAAATTGGTATTATCAAAGCCCAATCATTCGAGAAAGCTGCTTAAATGGTCAATAGAGCTAAACAAATTTGATTTTATTTATATGCCTAGAATGACTATCAAAGCCCAAGTTGTCGCCAACCTTTTAGTCAATTTTTTCAAAGAACTGATAGACGAAGAAATCAATCCGGAGAAAGGCAATTTATGGACACTCTACATAGATAAAGCCTCCAGAAACATACAAAAAAGAGTAGGTGTTCGCATCAATTTTTTATGCCGCGAGTGTAAGATGCTCGCTCAAACACTATTGGAAACTTGCTTGATGCATTTGCTCGTAATGCAAGACATTCATTTAAGACTCTTCGACGCAATATTAAAGAGCAGGTGACCACACTCGTTCTGCTAGACTCTGATTGTCGTTTAGGCAAAGATCGGTCGGCATTTAACAGACAAACAACTTCCATCGGACCGATGGATCACAATTGGCGTGACACGTGTCAAATTGCCCTGGTAATCGACAAATTCGTCTAAACGACCTCGGATGACAAAATTGACCGTGCAAGCATGTTCGAAATGTCGATTTTATACCTATGGAGGATAGATCGAGATGATTCAACTGAAAATTTGTGAAAATTTTAAAAGAACGAATAAAAACAAAAAAAAAACAAACTCACACCAGCCTCCCTTTTCAAATTCTTTTCCCTAATGCTCTAGCAAACACCCTGGTTCCTCGTGCGACATGCCTCTCCCTCGCTCGAGTTTGTCGATTGGTGCTCCTCGCCGGCTAACTACCAGTTGTCGGTGGGCCTGCCTACACCGTTGGCCTCCCTCTCCCTCGCACGGTCGCTCGCCCCTCTTGCCTTACAGGTGAAGTTGAGCCACCACTCGATCTTGTCGCCCCCTCTCAGTCTGATGATCACCACCCTCGTCGACTCTCTGCTCCACTGCTGACAAACATCAGAGAGCACTTTCATTTTCACGCAAGTCATGCAAGCCCTAGAGGGACGAAACTCAATCACGCCTCTCTCTCGATCGTGTCCTCCTCTTACACTGGTGCTTCTCCTCACCAACAATCACGCCGCCTCCTCTTGGCCTGAGATAGTTGGCCTGAAGGTGCTCCCCACTGGTGAGCAGCTTGAAGGCTCTCCCTCTCTAAATTTGGTGATGCCCTAGCCAGCCCCTTTCCGATTTTGTTTGCATGCATGTGCACTCCTGTTATCCCGTAAGCGAGTTCGTCGCTAGCCAACTCTCTTTGTGGTCGGATTCCTCTCACGCAGGGGCAGCCCCCTTTCTCTGTTTGGAGTGAGGCCATACCCGCATCTCTTCTCCCTTGCAACCTGCAACCTGAGCTGCCAAAACGCAACTCGTCGGCGACGTCCGACCTCAATGCCTTCCTTCGTCGGCCTCCTTTCCCTCACAGCTGAAGCCCAACGACCCTTATGGCCGTCCAAGCCCTCACAAGTGTCTGATCACTTTGGTAAAGGAATGTATCGGTAGTATTTTTGCATGTGATAATCATTTATCAAAGATACTTGTATACCTCCTGCCCTCATTCGTTCGTTTGCTTGATTCGATGCATTTCTTGCGAGATAATGTCAACGCGTGGTCCAGACACCGACTGCGTGAAGCAAGCGATGAGGACGCCTTCAAACGTCACGAAGGTATAGCCTCTCTAACTCAGTGCATTTCCATCTAACAAGCCCCTAGGATTTGTGTTAAGAAGAATTAGGCTAGCCTTTTGTGCTAGAGTAGGCCCCACGGGTTAGGAGCTTTTGTGATCCCCTTTCGAATCTGTGAACGAACCTACCTAGTTTTAGCTCCAAAACTCTATGCGATCAAGATTGCAACAATCTCGCGATTATTTTGGCAGCTTTGCCCTGTTGATGGAATAGGCGAATTCTATCGATCTAGAGAATTAAGATGCTCATTCTTTCATTCCTTAGGTTGTGAAAATCCCTACATGGAAGAGTCTTCGTTTCTCAAAGATTCTTCGCTTTCATGGTTTAGCCAAACAATCGGAGGCAAACCCATTATTGCTTCGTGCGGATAAGGCGGTTGAGCACGCCTCTCCATCACCTACCATAGGCTCCCTGTGAGATCACTAGGACGAGCTTGATTTTGTCCTCAAGATTGATTGGGTCTTATTTGATTGCATTATGTTTTTGAGGTTCTTCCGGATATGGGTGTTAACGAGCTAAACACCAGCGAGCCCAGGCACAGCTCTTATTCGGCTCGTTTATATTTCAAGCTCAAAAAAGTGGTTTGTGTTCTACTCATTTGCTTAGTGAGTCGAACATGAGCTATTCACGAACAAAGAGTCGTTTTGACAACCCTAATTTATATTAAAACATGATTTGAATCTATTTTAATAATTTTTATTATATTTTATTAATTAATACTTCGCGCGCTCGCACACACACACACACACATAATTGATGAGTAATATTTCGAGCCAAGACGAGCCTAATAGGAACGAACAAATTTTTGTTCGTGTTCAGCTCGTTAACTTAGCAAGTGAGCTGGCCACAAGCTTCTTAACGAGTCATTTTGACAGCCCTACTTCTGGATGGTCTTTCTAATTGATATGCATATTTGATACACACAAGTTTGGTATTAAGTGGGTTAAAGGCAACCAAGAATCTTTTTTTATAAGATCAGATGTCTTCTTACAGTAACAGATTCGTTAGTTTATAGACTGAGTCTTTTAAAGCCTTACAGTTGCACCACAAGTTTCATGATGTACCGTATGGAATGTAATTTTATATTTATTTCTTCCCGTATATAAAAGGAGATTAGAGGGGCTCTTAAAGGGGACTCTTTTTTTAGGAACTCCAAAGGGTTTTATTCTCTCTCCCTCTTTCTCTCTCTCTCTCTCTACGCGTTCCTCTTAAAGATAGGATCTTTAGCGGGTTGTATGAACTCACAAACAATACGGTCCCTACATCCTAGAAATGATTCAATCACAATAATCTTCCAAAATTGCATAAAGACTCCTTCGCAAATTATGAACGGGAAGCTCACCACGCAACCGACCTCATTGTCGCTTCACAAAGTCCGATTTTCCCTTCACTATTTTTGAGCTCTCGAAGTCCGACATCACCGCTGACGTCACCACTGACCTCGTCGTGTGCATTATGGAATTAATGTTTATTCACTTTATTGCGAGATCAATTTCAATCAGATTTCTTCACATTTCCCCGCATTTACGGCAATGTGTCGCCCGCTCCTGATGCAAAAGAGAGAAAATGCACCTGTAAAATCTTCAAGGAAATGCTTCGCTGCCATTAAGATCGACAACTTATCCACCCCGACATCCCCACTGATATCGCGGCTATTAAGAGACCTAACTGAGTTCTAAATGCCTAAATAATGAAGTTTGGGTGTGAAATATGTAAATTCATATATTTTGTGTGCTATGTAGGTAAATCCTGCAAAATTAAAGTTTAGGCGTTGGATATACAAATTCATAGGATTTGAGCTGGTATGTATGTAAATCTTCAAAGAAAATATAATGCTGCTGAACATTTAAGATTTTTTTCTTTAACATAGCTGAGATTTCATTGCACTTCATGAAACCAAAACACAGAAAATTCTAGGATACATTACCGGCTTGGAGATAACATTAGATCTTTCGGCATCTGTGATGTATAATTTTCACAAACATTACAATAAACTAGCCAGGAATTTCATGATATTATAAACGAAGATTTACATGCATATCACTTAAAATCTTGTGTATTGACATATCTAACAGCTAAACTTCAATTTTTACATTTATACAACCTCACCTGTGCGGAAAGGTGCATTTCAATCTTTAAAAGTTAAAAATGATGGAATTTTTTATGTGATATAAAAGATTTGGGAGGCATAAATGCCCAAAATGAAAAATCTAGTGTTAGATGAGTAAAAGGAATTCGATTACCTAATATAAATTAGCGCATTAACTAGTAATGTACTCTTTTGGTAAGAAAGATTGCAGGGCAAGCAATTATTGCTAAACCACGAATTTAGATAAATCAATTTGATGCGGACGGCAGTGTTAGGAAAAAAATGGCATTTAGGATAAGACAATTGTTAGACTCTTCCTGTAGAGTGTTACAACTAAATCTACAATTTTGAATATAATCCTAAATTGCTACCCACATTTTTTCTTTTTCATCAAGGGTGACACCAAGCTTTTCTTGATACTTGAATCAACATACCATGCATCCATTTTTTGTAATGAATAATTTTTCTCCTACTCTTCATGCTGCAGAGCTCAATATTTCATGAACTTAACATCTCATGAGCTGAAATCTTGGTTTCGATGTTTTATGAGGAAAACAAGGAGAGAGGAAATTGCAGACAAGCCAGGGAATGGAGACAGGAGAAAAGTTTGGAAGATTAGATACACAACACTCAATTTGTATGTATTTACATATCTATCACCAAAACTTGAATTTTTACATAGGTGTCACGTTGCTACGCATGAAAATGTATAATTTAACTTTTTAAAAGTTAAAATAATGGTATTTTTTTATGTGGTCTGAAACATTTGAGTGGTAAGTAAAAAATAAAGTTTAGGTGTTAGATATGTAAATACATAGGAATTGGATGGTATTTTTGTACATGCCCCAAAAAGTTTCCTTCGCAAATCCAAAATAGCATAGGATGCTATTAAAAGTTGTCAATGAAGCTCTTTTTTAGGGAGTTAATGACTTGAAGCGAAATTTTAAATGCAGAATCACACTTTAATACCTCTTATCCAAGTTTACCTACATACCACCCAATTCCTATGTATTTAAATATCCAACACCAAAATTTTACTTATTATATTTATACCACCCAAATCTTTCATATCACATCTAAAATAGCACCATTTTAGATGTTAAAAGTGAGATACACCTTTTCATGCATAGATAAGGTGGCATATAAGTGAAAATTGGTGTTTAGGAGTTACATATGTAAATGCATAAGAATTGAGTTGTATGTATGTAATTTTCCTACAAATAAATGCTTGCAGAAACTCATCTTGGACAAAAAAAAAAAACCATGATCAAAAGCTCACAAGGTTTACCAAGAGTAACAACTAACAGTAGTCTGTGCACCGCCTCAACAAAATCAAGTAAGAGAAGCTGAAAACAAAGACTGAAGAGCACGCTCAAAGAACCTCATATTACAAGTTTAAAGCATGTTGATGCAGAATGGGTAATGATTAGAAAAGTAACGTGGGAAGATGTTTTTAGGACGACAAGATCATCCGTAAGAGAATTTCTCTATTAACTAAAGGAATAAACTTTGAGGGGTTTAGGCTCAGTTTCATTAAACCCAAAACATTCAGTCGATCAAACCAAGCTGATGATGTCCTGTTTCAACAATAATGGCGTTGAGCACTCTAAAACTGGTATAAAATCAACCCTGCTTAACATCCATGTTAAAGTATGTGCCCAAAATGCTTGGGATGAGATTAGGACCCTCCGATTTTGGTTGTTTTAGTGAAAAAACTTCCTTGGTAATTAGTGTGAGTTCAATCAGTTTTTATAAACTTGTTTATTTAATGAGCCAAACAAGAAAAAGCCCTCATTCAATCATTCTCAACTAAAAAGTAGCTTTATATATAGAAAACCCAAAGACTAATATATTAACTAGAAAGAAAAATACAGATACAATGTGTTGGAGGGCTCAAACATGACGCCCTGCCCAAATCAAAACCACAAGGGGTTCCAAAATTAGAAAATACTGAAAAATACATTAAAGGCTTAAAGAAAAAGCCAAAAATGCTGAAATACATAGCATCAGGTGGCTAGAGATCAACCCAATTTGGTTTTGTCTGTCTCTGGTTCTAGGAAAAGAGCAAGCTAATAACTTGGTAAGATGATTGTTATTGCAGTAACCAATGTATCATCTAATATGTTCCCGAGCTGGAGTCGAGTCGACCTCTATTCTTCCTCTTCCTCCTGGAATAGACCTGTCATTCCTCTTCCGAAGATTGGCTCACCTGATCTTAGTATAATGTGTGCTGGAGATGTGCAAATTGTTGAACATTAGAAGCAACTACATGTTGTGTCGATTGATCTGTCATTGGATTAAATGAGCACTTTCATGTGTCTTGGCATGTAAGTGAGTCTTCTTCAATAACAGTGGGTGGTATAAGCACAACTGGATATGTAGTTGTAGTACGTTGTTCTTTTTCAGGAACTGCAGTGTTGGGAAGAGGATCAGGTTGCATCTTCTCAACAGGAGTAATAGGTGGCTCTTTAGCGATATTCGGCCTTAGATGAGGATTCAAACGATAGCAAATAGTAGAACTGTGGCCAAACATATTACAATGGGAGCAATAAAGAGAATGTAGTTCTATTTCAACCTTTTGTCAATACCCGTTGTGAAGAGTGTCAATCTATAGCTCATCCGGAGCTGGTTGAGTGATATCTCTCTCAACTAATACACAAGCCACAGAGAGTCTAGTGACAGCAAACGTAAGATTATCTACCTTGAGAGGCTTACCGTAAGCAGTTACTAAAGAGTATAGGATTTCCATGTTGAACAGATGTAATTTTAACCCCGGAAACTTTATCCAAACAAGAATGATGGAGACTTCGCTTTTGGATCAAAACCGACAGTTCACTTCAAAATTTTCATAAAACGATTGTCAATCTTGATAGCTTTTCGAGAGAAAATGCGAGTGTACTTGATATTATGAGATGGCTGAATAAATATATGTTTACCGTCAAGTAGACCAATGTTCCAACTGCCCAATAGTTTCCTAGCATCAAACTCCTTCCTAACGATCTCAAGTTTTGGGTGACCATAAAAAAATTTCCCCAATAGAGAAAAACGCCAAGAAGAAGCTAGAGTACAGGTTTCAATCTCAGTGAGAATAAGTGTCGACTTCCCATTTTTTTTCCAAGTTTTTTAATAAAAGTGTGATCACTGCCGCCTTCAAAAGCATCGTGGTACGATTGTGGAACATTGCAGGACTTACCAATAGCAAAAGCAAGCTCTGAACCTGGAGGAGGGGCACGAGTAGGAATGGGCAAATCGCCTACAAGAGCATTTCCATAGGAAAGGAGCGTTGAGATCATCTCCTTCACAAGATGGTCATGGTCAGGAAAGAAACGCTCTGAAGGGCCGCAAAGAAGCGAGGAAGTTGTTGTCGCTTTTCGACTCGGTTTGTCTGGAGCAAAACTGCGCAGAAGAGGCGCGCGCAAACTCGCAGAAGGTGACGACTACGCAGAACGACGCGCAGAAAGGACGCAGTAGACGCCACAGAAGTAAGACGCTACAGTGCGAAGACGCCNTAGTGTGAGTTCAATCAGTTTTTATAAACTTGTTTATTTAATGAGCCAAACAAGAAAAAGCCCTCATTCAATCATTCTCAACTAAAAAGTAGCTTCATATATATAGAAAGCCCAAAAACTAATATATTAACTAGAAAGAAAAATACAGATACAATGTGTTGGAGGGCCCAAACATGGCGCCTTGCCCAAACCAAAACCACAAGGGGTTCCAAAATTAGAAAATACTGAAAAATACATTAGAGACATAAAAAAAAAGCCAAAAATGCTGAAATTCATAGCATCAGGTGGCTAGAGATCAACCCAATTTGGTTTTGTCTCCGTCTCTGGTTATAGGAAAAGAGCAAGCTAATAAGTTGGTAAGATGATTATCATTGTCAGTAACCAATGTATCATCTAATATGTTCCCGAGCTGGAGTCGACCACCATTCTTCTTCTTCCTCCTGGAATAGACCTGTCATTCCTCTTCCGAAGATTGGTTCACCTGATCTTGGTCTAATGTGTTATGGAGATGTGCAAATTGTTGAACATTAGAAGCAACTACATGTTGTGCCGACTGATCTGTCATTGGATTAAATGAGCACTCTCGTGTGTCTTGGCATGTAAGTGAGTCTTCTTCAATAACAGTGGGTGGTATAAGCACAACTGGATCTGTAGCTGTAGTATGTTGTTCTTCTTCAGGAACTGCGGTGTTGGGAAGAGGATCAGGTTGCATCTTCTCAACAGGAGTAATAGGTGGCTCTTTAGTGATATTCGGCCTTAGATGAGGATTCAAACGATAGCAAATAGTAGAACTGTGATCAAACATATTACAATTGGAGCAATAAAGAGGATGTGGTTCCATTTCAACATTTTGTCAATACCCGTTGTGAAGAGTGTCAATCCATATCTCATCCGGAGCTGATTGAGTGATGTTTCTCTCAACTAACACACAAGTCACAGAGGGTCTAGTGACAGCAAACGTAGGACTATCCACATTGAGAGGCTTACCGTAAGCAGTTGCTAAAGAGTATAGGATTTCATGTTGAACAGATGTAATTTTAACCCCAGAAACTTTATCCAAACAGGAATAATAGGAGACTCCGCTTTCGGATCAAAGCCGACAGTTCACTTCAAAATTTTCATAAAACGATTGTCAATCATGATAGCTTTTCGAGAGAAAATGCGAATATAATTGACATTATCAGATAGCTGAATAAATATATGTTTACCGTCAAGTAGACCAATGTTCCAACTGTCCAATAGTTTCGTAGCATCAAACTCCTTCCTAATGATCTCAAGTTTTGGGTGACCATAAAGGAATTTCCCCAATAGAGAAAAACGCCAAGAAGAAGCTAGAGTATCACTTTCAACCTCAGTGAGAATAAGTGTCGGCTTCCCTTTTTTTTCCAAGTTTTTTAATAAAAGTGTGATCACTGCCGCCTTCAAAAGCATCGTGGTACGACTGTGGAATATTGCAGGACTTACCAATAGCAAAAGCAGGCTCTGAACCTGGAGAAGGGGCACGAGTAGGAATGGGCAAATCGCCGGCAAGAGCATTTGCATAGGAAAGGAGAGTTGAGGTCATCTCCTTCACAAGATGGTCATGGTCAGGAAAGAAACGGTCTGAAGGGCCGCAAGGAAGCGAGGAAGTTGTTGCCGCTTTCCGACTCGGTTTGTCTGGAGCAAAACTACGCAGAAGAGGCGCGCGCAAAACCGTAGAAGGTGACGACTGCGCAGAACGACGTGCGCAGAAAGGACGCAGCAGAAGTCGCAGAAGCAAGACGCTATAGAGCGAAGACGCCGCAGAGGCGAAGCCCTACGTCGCTGGGCGCGAAAGAGAAAACGACGAACGTAGAGGCAAGTCAGTCGCAGTCGTCAAGTGCAAAAACAAATGTACTTCGTCGAAGAGGATGAATTGAAAGCCGAAAGAATTAAACTAGGCTTTCGCCATCGGGCGAAACCCTAGCAGAGCATATCGCCATCGGGAGAGAGGATATCTTTTGTATATATATATATATATGGATGCTCTGGAGGCTGAATTCATAGTTATATACTGGGCTATCAGAATTGCTTCTTACTGCCATATGGGTCCTTTGATTATAGAAACAGACTCTACCAATTGTATTAAAATCCTTCTTCATGATGAAACCCCTCCTTGGAATATAACCAGATGGAACAATCTGTTAGTTGCCCTACTACCCAGATACATGATCAATATCAA
>NEWO01000026.1:515481-558639 GCA_003013225.1 Phalaenopsis aphrodite
AATCATACAAATTAGATCACACTCAAGCCTCTACATACTTTGGAACGCACCATGACACTCCTCTCTTTTCCTTTGCACAAAAGAATTTGAAAACCAACATACTCTAATCAGCAAAACTAGCATAGTAAGCAGAAAACTACTCAAACCCGATTACGAGCGTCGGGATGTCATGATGTTGAGCTGCAATGATCCAACAGGCGATGGGATGTAGAGGAATCGAAAAAGATTATGAGTATGTTGGCAAGTGGTGTATCGTGGTACTCGAGGGTTGGCTCCTCTCTCCTGCTGCTATCGACATACTTGCATATCTAACATGGCATATGAGCCACAAAAATGGTCGTTGTCGGCGTGGGGAATCGATTTCCTGGAAAATCCTTGAGGAGGGAGCCGAGAACCTCAGGTTTATTCCGAGATGGAAGATTGGGGATGGCAGTTCTATTTCTGCTATGAAACATGGTGGATAATGAACAAGCCTCTCTCAAGGTGGCCAACTTTCATTTATTGCCGCAAGCTTGAGGGCCTTATGGTGGCTGACTTGCTTCAAGATGGTAATTGGAATGAAGACTTGCTTCTTCAATCCTTTGGGGAGGAACTTAAAAGCACAATCATGCCAATCTTGTGCAACGCAAGCACTGATGAGGATACGATGGAATTACTCGTCTGGAGATCAGGGCACACCATTAAGTCCCTTGCTTATAAGGCTCAATTTTAGGGGAATGTTGGTGAACTCAAGTGACTTAAAGGGCTTAAAGTACACTGTCATGAACTTTTACTTTGGCGGCGACTCATTAGGAATGCTAGACCCACCAATGTCTGGCTGCAAAATCATAGCAGTGGGGAGCAGACCAAATGCCCTTGGAGATGCATGCAACCTAAAGATAAAACCCATATAACCTCCAATTGTGAGTTCGTGATGGCCGGGAAGGAATTGCTTCATAAATGGGGACTGGTTATTTCATGCTCTAGTGATTGGGAGGACAATCTTTGTGCACTTTCTTCTGATGAGGAAAGTTTGGCTTATGCCTGCAGTTTTTGTAATTTGTTTCACCAATGCTGGAGACCTCATAATGCTAAAACGCATGTAAAGCCTTTCGGCATACCCACTGTTATTGATGCTATTGTTCTTGGGGTTTTCGGCCCTCTAGGCTTGTCTGCTAACTCTCATTGGTGCCCCCACTCCTAGTTGTTTGAAGGTGAACATTGATGGCGCCTCACTCCCTTCTTATGTGGTCGGTATTGGAGTTGCATTCGGAGATGAATAGGTTCATTGTGTCAAAGTAGCAGGGCATCACTGGGAACATTGGGATAGCAACCAGGTAGATCTCGAGGCAGCTCTTTCATTGAAAAGTGAACCATGGATGTGTGAGGTTCATGGTATTATTATTGAAGGAGACAACAAAAATGTAATGGACTTTCTCCATAGCAGCATGGAGCAACACAAGTAGAATCTTGACCCTCCGGGCAGCTCGAACATTGCTTTTCTGTTTGGAGCTCAAACAAGTTATTTTTTATTTTGTTCTGAGTTTTTGTAACAAGGTTGCTCATTTTTGTGCTCAGCAGATCTTGATTGATATTTTTTTGTACTCCTACGAGCGAGATTCGGAGAGTCTCTTTACGCTTTCAGAGTTGGATATATCATATAGCTTTTGATGCTTGTTGTGCATAGTTTTGGACAAGTTTTATACTTTTTTACCTTTATATTATTGCAAAATGCACACCATTAAAAAAAAAACTTATTGTCAAACTTGATTGGCGAAATTGAGAGCTCTAAGATGACAATTGATAAACACAATTGGGCTCCACATAATAACAATCTCCTATGTGACGGGAGTAAGAATATATTGAGCATATTTGAAAAGATCATGAGTTCATATGAGTCGGCAGCCCGACAAACTTTGTCAGTTCACCTTAGCTTGGCAATACCTCAATTCGTATCAACTCGGCAAGAATGATGGGTCTTCATCAATTTGCCTTGGATCCTTGCAACAACATTGGCTACACCTACAAACATAGCGTTGTACCTCATGATGGTTCAAGCAGTCACAATCTTTTCTTTCGTGTGGCCATTTATGTAACCTCTCTTGAGCTTGGTCAACCTCGAGCCTATAAATAAGAGATGCCCTCCTCAAGTGAAGGCTGAATTTTTCCCTCAGGTCCCCGAACGGTGAGCTACGTCCGCTATCCAAGCAAAAAACGACATCTGGTCTTGCGGGACCCATATTTACACGTCATGAAAAAGAAAAAATTTCGCGTTAAGCCCGACCCAACCCGACGTGCTAAATGTTACATATTATCCCGCATTTTTGGCGTATTCCCGCCTATTTTTTGCGTATTATTCCCTCAGAAATTTTATTCTGCATTATTCAGTAGAAAAGAAGTTTTCAAAAAGAGTTTTTTTGTCTCAGTTAGGGTTTGGTCGTTGCATTTATGATGAAGTTAGATTTCTCTCTTAATGAAAAGTTTGAGCACGTGAATGACGAAATGAATGTCAACGTCTTTGAAACGGATGTAAGATTTCTTGCTTACTTCAACCGTTTTCCGTTTTTCTGAGAGTAACCCGACAATAACCTAAGAAAAATCTGCGCATAAACCCATCAGATCTTTAAAAAAGGTGAGATTTTGTGTGAATCTTTGATTGTCGTTAGGTTATTTCATCATTATTCTATGTTTAGGGTTATTTATTTTCGGTTTGATTGAAGAAATACTCAATAAACCGAGAATAACCCAACAATAACCTAAGAATAACCTGCGCATAAACCCACCAGATCTCTAAAAAANGAATAACCTGCGCATAAACCCACCAGATCTCTAAAAAAAGTGAGATTTTGTGTGAATCTTCGATTGTCGTTAGGTTATTTCATCATTATTCTGTGTTTAGGATTATTTATTTTTGGGCTGATTGAAGAAATACTCAATAACCCGAGAATAACCCAACAACAACCTAAGAATAACATGCGCATAAACCCAACAGATCTATAAAAAAAGTGAGATTTTGTGTGAATCATTGATTGTCGTTAGGTTATTTCATCATTATTTTGTGTTTAGGGTTATTTATTTTCGGGTTCATTGAAGAAATACTCAATAACCCGAGAATAACCCAACAATAACCTAAGAATAACCTGCGCATTAACCCACCAGATCTCTAAAACAAGTGAGATTTTGTGTGAATCTACGATTGTCGTTAGGTTATTTCATCATTATTCTGTGTTCAGGGTTATTTATTTTCGGGTTGATTGAAGAAAAACTCAATAACCTGAGAATAACCCAACAATAACCTAAGAATAACCTGTGGTTAGGGTTATTTATCTGACTATCTCTATTGTATAGTTTAAATTTGTAGATATCTAGGGCAGAAACAGATTGCAATGATCCAATTGCTCGTAGCTTTCTTAATATTGTTGTCCGTAATGAGGAAGAGGCTTACAAAAATTATTATGCTTATGCACATTACGTTGGTTTCACTGTATGCAAGAACCACACAATTTACTGGGCTAAATCCAAGCAAATTAAGTCGAATGATTATATTTGTGGAAAATCAGGTCATAAAAGAGAATCTCAACTAGCCACTAACGTGAAGTACAGAAAAGCGGATACACTGACCGGTTGTCAAGCAATGGTTCGCTATGTTATTGATCTTGATGGCAACTGGACCATAAAGAAATTTGTTGAAAGTCATAACCACCCCTTGGCGGGATCCGGTGACAAGCACCTTCTACGTTCCAGTCGCAAAATTAGCGAGTTAAATGCAAATTTACTAAGATAAATGACAGGTTTTGGGATTAGAGCAGCTGATGCATTCAATTTCCTTGCTACGGAGGTTGGTGGTGTTGAAAACTTGGAGTGCATTAGACAAGATGCATACAACTTCATTCAAAGGGATAAAAGAAGCAGAATTGAACAGGGCGATGCCAACTCTCTCTTACAATTATTCATGGAGCGCCAAAATGAAGATAGCATGTTTGCATGGGATTTCCAAAGTGATGACGAGGGCAGACTTACAAGTTTTTTCTGGAGTGATGGGTTTTGCAGACTAGATTATGATTGTTTTGGAGATGTCATCATTTTCGACACTAGCTACCGTTTGAATAAGTATAATTTATGATGTGCTCCTTTCGTTGAGATTAACCACCATCGGCAAAACGTTCTATTCGGAGTTGTTTTTTTATCTGACGAGACGATAGAATCATTCAAGTGGTTATTCAAAACTTTCATTCGTATAATGGATGATAAGCATCCAATTACAACATTTACAGATCAGGATCAAGCGATGGCAAGAGCTATGCAGATTGTCTTCCATTCATAAGACAGATTATGCCAATGACATATCTATAAGAAATTCTCGTCGACAGTTCAAACTCTACTCTATGTTTGAGGAAGAGTTACTTCACGGGTTATGTGGATTGACAGTCGATTCCTCAGTTGAGAGTCCATGTGAATTCTATGTTAGAGGTTTGGATAATCAGGACACAAGTAGAGTCTGGCTTGTTACATTTGATAGGCTTAATTGCGACATCACCTGCAGTTGCAAGAAATTCGAAATGACATGTCTGCTTTGCTCTCACTGTCTATGCGTCCTTAATGCTAATAATATAACAAATATTCCCGAGAAATATTTGTTATTCAGATAGTCTGCTATGGCTGAAGAAGGGAGGGCACCTTCATATGGAACAATTGCGCCCGGCTGTACCTCTTCCAAGCTTCTTCTATCTCCTTTTTTCTAGCTTCATCGAGCCGTGGAGACGGTATGATAATCGGCGTGAAAGACTCATAAATATGCTATACTAAATCATCTATATTTGAGGACGGAACTTTTCCAGCTTCTTTCTCTTTACAACAATAAATGGAGAACTAACCATCCTCTTTTTCCTCGGTCCTCTTGACTAGATTCTTCGGACTAAGCTACCAATTAGGTCTTTAGGGATGTCTTCTTCAGGTTCCCCGACACCTTTATCAGATTCACTATCAGGTGCAGCTTCATCAAAGGCTGCATTCTACCTATCAACTGTTCTGCTTCAAGAATATTGGGTCCCACTCCTGTTCCGACGCTTGCTCAATATGAGCAGGTGGTTCTTCTTCCTTTTCTAGGTTATCTTTCTTCCCAATAAATTCAGAACCTACAGAAGATTCCATGGGAACTTTATTTATTTTTCTCTTTATTTCGTTGATGTCGATCTTCACCTTCAGCAGTGTATACTCCAAAAAAAATCTTAGGTTATTTACTGAATCTTTCAATAAAACTAAAATTTGTTGTTGCTCCCTCAGAGTTTGTCATATCTCTTCTAAACCAAAATGTGACTGTGTGGGTGGCGGGATGCTGCGAGTACGTACAAAAGGAATATCACCATGAAACTCTGGTGTTGTTTGGTGAGTGTGAATTTGTGGTTCTCCAATTGACTTTGCAGGAGACGAGAGTGGGCCAGCTAGAGAGGCAAGTAAACTATGCTCGTCTATTACATCAATAAAAGAATCAAGAATCTGCAAAAAACATTCATCATAAGAATTAAATAAGGTGGCAAAATACTAAACGTAATCCTGAACTTAAAACAAACATTAATATCATTCACATGTACATGACTAAGCTGCTTAAAGATTAAATGAATTTTCGGAGGGTTCCACCATGTATTTATTGGCCACCTCAACATATGAGGTCTGGAGTCAAGATGAGTCGGGGCTATCACAAGTGTGCGCTCATAAAACCACAGCTGCATAAACATGATTAATAAATCAGAAATTAATATAACCCAAATAAGATGAAAAAAAATTTTCTGATTGAGGTTGAGCAATACACTAACCGTTAGAAGAAAAACAAAGTCATTCATATATCTCAATGTCTGACCCATCCTTATTTTCATAGCGCAAGCATTGACCTGCTCAATTAGGTGGTCACATACTGTTGCCGCCCAATTAAATGAAGAAAAATTATCTACATTCTCAGCAAATGAATAGAGCTCACTAGGTACGCTAAAATTGCTGGAAGGAAATAATAAATTAGACAAAAAAATTTAATAATAAGTTTATCAAGACTAGTAGATGAACTCTTCAATAGTTCACTCTTTACCCGTCTTGCATCTACGTCATTGACGGGTTTTAGCCCAAGTTGTTGTAGGACCTCTGTTGGGGGCATGTCAATCAACAAAGCAACTTTGTCTGCATCAAAACTTAGCTCTTCCCCCCCCCCCAATCTGAAAGTCAATCTATTCATATCCCAACAATTCAATATGCGCATGGTTAAGATGTGATCTTGAGGATAGGGTGGCAGATCAAAAAATTGATTAAACTTCATTCTTTCTAGAGTTGACCACATCTCCCGATCAACAATTGGTCAAACCTTATCCAACACATCTCTAACTGTCGATAGTCTGCATCTACAATTCATTGACTGTTTATTTATCAACCTATAGGAATAAGATGCATATTATTAACACTGGAATAACCAAAGAATTTTAGTCATCAATATACAGGAATAAGATGCATGTTATTAATATTGTTATTAATACTGGAATACCCTAAAACTACATCAACAAATAACCTACAAATAACATACGCACAATACCCTAAAAATATCCTAGGAATAACCTATATATAACCTGCGCATAAACCTGCAAATAACTTAAAAATAACCCAGGAATAACCTAAAAATAACCTAAAAATAACTTTAAAATATCTTCAAAATCAGTCAGGAATAACCTAGCAATGACATACTTATAACTTAAAAAAAAACATACGCATTACTTCAGAATTAACAAAACAATATACTAAAAATAACGTACAAATAACTTACGAATAATTTGGCATAACCTAAAAATACCCTAGGAATAACCTATGAATAACTTGTACATAAACCTGCAAATAACTTTAAAATAACTCAGGAATAACCTAGGAATAACCTAAAAATAACTTTAAAATATCCTCAAAATCAGTCAGGAATATCCTAGCAATAACATGCTCATAACTTAAAAAAAACATGCGCATTACTTCATAATTAACAAAACAATACACTAAAATTAACGTAAAAATAACCTACGAATAATCTGGCATAACCTAAAAATACCTTAGGAATAACCTATGAATAATCTGCGCATAAACCTGCAAATAACTTAAAAATAACATACGCATTACTTCAAAATTAACAAAACAATACACTAAAAATAACCCAGAAATAACCTGAGAATAAACTAAAAATAACTCATGAGTTAACTTAAAAATAACTCAATAATAACCTACGAATAACATGAAAAATAACCTGAAAAATAACCTAAAAATAACCCAGGTTTAACCGGCGAATAAGATACGCCTAACTTATAAATAACCTACGAATAATTTAAAAATAACACATGAATAACATGGAATAGCTGCTAATAAGTACTACGTTTCGGAGTAAATCAAGAATAACCCAATAATAATCAAACTAACAACCTAAAAATAATCTGAGAATGAAACGATGACAATTACCATGACAAGTTTTCCTCTTCAATGCCCTCTTTCATCCTCTTCGTCTCCTTCTTCTTCCTCTGCTTCTTTGACTTCATTGACTGCTCAACCTCTGTCTTCTCAGTCTCTTCTGCTACTGTTCTTGGGCTCTCTTTGGTCTGCGCATACTCTGGATCATCAAACGTCATCGTCTCACGGCTTCCAAGCTAGCGAACGAGAAAAATGTGAAACCCTAGCAGAGTGAGCGGCGAAAACGTAGAAGAAAAACCACCGGAGAGTATTTTCAAATCGTCTTCCTCGACATTCTAAAATGTGCGATACTCGAATAAACGCGGGCTCGTATATCGGGTCGGGCCAGCCTCAGCGAATTTTTTTCTTTTTTTTAAATTACGTGAACAAGCGGGTCCCACATTTTCCACGCGGCAAAATTTTATTGGTCAGCGTACCATGCTGACAGTCGGGTCTCCTGACCGAAAAAGCGCTCCAAGTGAAGGACTCACTTTTTTTTATCCTCTTTTATAGACTATAGGATTATCTTCTTCACTGTATCTTCTCTCACAAACTCTGCCTAGGTGATGTGTGAAATGCATATACAATAACTTAAAGATACTTTTAAGTACATTTATGTTCATGAACAACACAAATTCGGCTCTATAAGTTAATAAGTTGAACAAAAACAAAAATGTTTTACTTGCTTAACACTTCGAACAGAACAATTTAGCTTGCTCAAACTCAGCTTGCTTATGACCATACTTCCATTGCTTATAGTATCAGTCAAGGCTTTCTCTAAAAATTATGATCAGGTAGGTATTCTACAGTTAAAAATAGCTATGCAAGCTGCAGAAACAAAAAATTAATCTAAATTGGCCTTTGACACAATCCAGACCTACTAAAGATCCAGCCCAAAAGGCAGAAAAAAAGAAGTAACCCAACACCGCCAGCCTTGACACACGTTGGTCGAATACAAATGTTCGAGTACGAATGGTCGAATGTGAAAGACCGACTAAAAAACAAAGAGGAATGTAAATATAAAGGTTGAGGCTTTCAGTTGACCGTCAAGTCGGCGGTTGACTTTGGAAAGGAAATTTTCAAGAAGATTTGAATCTTACTAATGATGTAACTAAAAAAACAGCAAATGTCCCTAAAAAGTCGGTAAAGATGGTAACCTATGCTTATTTTATATAAAGAAACTGCCTCCCTATAAAAGAGGAGGATTAAATATAAAATGAGTTATGATCCCCAAAATTGGATCTCAGTTGGGTGTGGTACAATCCTCTCTTCTAGCATAACAGTTCTCTCTCTCACCATTTTTCTCTCTCTCTCTCTCTCTCTCGCCTTCTCAAGCTCATGCCTTTGGGCATGACTCACGGATAAAATGGGACTCAATGGGTACTACAAGACGGAGGCTCTTGTAGAAGGTATGCATGGCAGGAAACTACACCAGCTGAAAAAATGGGCTATGAGAATAATTCTTCAAAATAGCATATAGCGCTAGCGCCAGATACCGCCTATTCAATTTCCCGTGAAGATCAACATCCCAACATCCCCGTAAACAACCTGAGATGCACAATTTTGTTAATAATAGTTCAAAATCCACTGATATGCACCGTGAACTCATACATACCCTAGAATGATCTCAAAGCCCATCAAGTACAAAAACATCAGGTCGAAAATCATCAGAAATTTGAAAATAGGATATACAATAGAGGTGAAAAGAAGGGTACCTCAAGGGCATGTCTGAAGTGCTTGTGTTTGTGTAGCTCGTGAACAACACGATTGAGCTGGTACTTTTGAATCATCTTCCTCTCCTCCGCCCATTTCCAAAGAGTGATCACTGCACTGCGCTTGGGGTAGATGAGACTTAGCAGCCTTTGCCCTACGATGCGGCCATCATTGGCTCCATTGCTGTTACGGGTATCACGGGAGAAGTCAACGGAAGACGAGGTTGAGATTGTGCGGATTGCGACTGTGGACGATGGTAAGAATAGCTCGGAAAACAAAGTGGAGAGAGGGGAGCCACAACACAGAGTCAGAGGACAAGAAGCATTACTTCAATTTCATTGTTGCCTTCAAGTTCAACCCGATCCCAAATTGGACTTCATGAATATAAATATACTTATTTCTTTAAAAAAATAATTTTTGTTTTCATGAATTAGTTTTTGTCACCCAAATCATTATAAATAACATATTTAATACTAAATTCTTTCTATTTACAAAAGATTGTCCAAAACTTTAGGGAGGTGTTTGGTAGTACACTTTTGACATATTTTAGGTTAGGATTTAACGCAAATCCTCCCAAACACAAAACCAATGAGTTAAATCTAAAACTTCACTAAATCCATTACCCTCTTCTTCGCGATATAATTCCTGTTTTTTTTTAAATACGATGGATGAGTGGATTTAATAGATTTAAGGAGGAAGGCTTCTCTCGTCACATAGGAGGAGATTGCCAAACATTGTGAAAGTTCTCGGTATCGTGGTTGCCAAAGAACTCTTGTAGAATCTTCCTGTGTTGCATCTTTACTGGTCTTTTTCACATGTTTTTTGTCCTCCATCATTGGGCGTGGTCCATCATTTCTCTCAATCCACGTTGTCTCAATGGTTGGAAGGTTGCTCGTAGGTCGGCTTCAAGTCTTTCAAGAAGTTTCTTTTCAATCCTGCTGCAGAAATATCCCTCAACCTCCCTGACAATAGCTCGAATTTCTCCTTGTATTTCGTAATCATCCCCCCTGAGTAAGAGCATAGAACTACTCCCGTAGGCCTCATTCCTGAATGCCTCGAAAATGCTCTAACAAGCAATCCTTAAACTCATCTCAAGTGTACATCAGATACCTTGCCTCTATCTACTAAAACCAAGCTAAACCCTCCAAACATAATCCTGTCGTCTTAAGATTCTCTCCCTCAGTTAACTCATTGACCGCAAAGTATCGTTTCACCTGATAATACCCACCCATGTGCATCTTCCCCTTCGAGCATCTTCTCCTTCAAAAACCGACATCTTCAAGTTTCTGACCGTTGCATCTCCACCCCAACTTACTCTTCTTCTGGTACTTCCCCCATGTGTCTAGGGTGAAGCTCACCCCTCCAGTCATAGTCATAAACAACTCTTGATTCCCTCTTTCCTCCTTCGTGCTCATTCGTGTCCCTTGCACCATCCGTCCAATTTTTGGCCCATCCCCCTCTATTGGAAGTCTTCACTCCCCCTCCTCTCGTAGTCTTGGGGGACGCTCTTGGTAATAGATCATGTCCTCCTCATTGTCCTCTCATTCGACTCCTTCCTTTTTGGCCTAGCCAAAGATTCCCTGATCAACCATTGGTTAGGGTTTGTAGTTGGAGCCTTGGTTGAAGGTAGCATATAAATAAGAGATGCCCTCCTCAGGTGAAGAGGACTAATTCGTTTTTTTTTCCTCTTTGATCAACTATTACATTATCTTCTTCACTTTCTCTTCTCTCACAAGCTTTGCCGAGGTGGTGTTTGAAATGTGTATTCTATAATTTATAGATACTTTTAAGTACATTTATGTTCATGAACAACACAAATTCAGCTCTACAAGTTAACAAGTTTAAAAAAAACAAAAATTTTTTACTTAATTAACACTTCGAGCCGAAAAATTTAGCTCGCTCAAGCTCGGCTTGTTTATAACCTCCCTCCCTCCCTCCTTCGCAGGCTCTATTCCTTTGGGCATGACTCACGTATCCTTCCCAAGCTCTATCCCTTTGGGCATGACTCGCGGATTAATATGGTATTCAACAGGTACTACAAAACTGACGCTCTGGTTGAGGGTATGCATGGCATAAAGCTATACCGGCTGAAAAAAATTGTCCATGAGAACAATTTTTCAGGATTACACACAGCGCCAGATAACTCATGAAAAGCCTATTTTCACTTTCCCGAGAATATCCACATCCCAACATCCCCATTAGCGACCTGAGATTCACAACTCTGCCAAAAATAGTTCAAAATCCACCGATATGCACCGCGAAACACTCATACTTACCCTAGAATAATCTCAAAGCCCCTCAAATACAAAAATATCAAGTCGAAAATCATCAGAAACTCGAAGATAGACTACTCAAAAGAGATGGAAAGAAGGGTACCTCGAGGGCATGCTTGAAGCGCTTGTGTTTGCGCAGCTCGCGAACAACACGGTTCAGCTGGTACTTCTGTATCGTCTTCCCCTCCTCCGCCCATTTCCGGAGGACGATCACCGCACTGCGCTTGGGGTAGATGAGACTTAGAAGCCTTTTCCCTAAAGTCCCGCCACCACCGCCGCCGCCGCTACGGGTATCATAGGAGAAGTCGGCGGAAGACGAGGTTGAGATGGCGCGGATGGCGACAGTGGACGATTGTAAGAATGGCTCCGAAGGCAGCGGGTAGGTCGCAGCACAGAGGAGTCGGGCAAGAAGCATTACTCGAGTTCAACCCGGCCCGAAATTGGACTTCATGAATATAAATACACCAGCTGCGTTATTTCTTTGGGTTTTTTTTTTATTAGGAAACACCCAAATAGTGTTTTTTTACATATAACGACCTCAAATTTCGCTATTTTCACAACAAGCACCCAAAACTTACAAAAATCCAAAAAGTAATACTCTGCAACATTCATCTCCTTCTCCTTAACCCTGCATAACTCCTCTTTTCCCTCTCTGTGTTGCTTTATCTCAAGGACATACCAAGTGAAGCTCGCCCTCTCTCCTTCATGGAAGGCTAACCAAAGTTCTTTCATCCTCTGGCTGACAATTGAGGGTGCCTCATCGAATCAATCTCTTTCTTCCTCCCTTTGATTGTTGTGGACACATCATAGAATTAAGCTCTTCCTTCCTCCATTGGACACACTAGAAAGGTCCAGCGGATGATCCTCTTCAACAATTCTCAGGTGTCGCACGATTTGTTGCCATAGCCGTCGCACGATAAGTTGTTTTGAAGAGTATTGTTTAGTTTTTTCTAACATTTCTATCATATTTTAGCCAGTCTCTTTTGCTGGAAAGGATTCATTTCGTTGGACATGCCTGAAAGGTGGCATTTATGTGCAATTTGAAGTTTAGATGTTAAATACATAAGAAATGAGTGGTATGTTGTAAATCCTCTTTAATTTTTTCATTATACTCTACATTTGTATGCTATGTTCTCTATTAGTCATCTACATTTCAAGAATCATTTCAAAGTCATTTGATCTGCATTGATTCGCAGCACTATCTCACTACAATTGATTTTAATTTTTTTCATACTCTAATGTAACGTTATGTAATTATTTCTAAGTTAAATGATAATTAAATTATAGTAAGTTGAGATGAACATTGTAACATGGTAAGCAACTAAGCATGGCTAAAAAACTGGTCATAATTGAAATATTTTGTCATTGTGGAATCTTTTCTTATTAGAATCATGAAGTTTGTTTATCAAATGAGTTTGTCTATCTGAATCGTTTTTTGGTAGAAAGATTTACATACATACCGTTTGATTCATTTGTGTTTGCACATCTAACACCAAACTATCAATTTTTACTTTGATTAGGAAAGAACTAAGATGGCCTACTTACTCTTTACAAAGGTTGGAATGATCTTAGACTATGTAAGATGTTAACTTAGTCCTTATACTTTTTAAACTTGAACTAAAATAATTCTTAAACTTGTTAAATTGGGAGTAAAATAGTTTTATATTTTAATTTTTAGATAGTATATTCTCTAGATGATTTATGATTTTATTAAGCGGTCTAGAATTGGCATCTTTAATCAATTCTAGCAACTCTAAAGGTTTTATGTGTTTTAGTATGTAAGGAACTAGGACTCTGAAGCCACCCACATAAAGATATCATTAGGAAAGAAGTGTGCTAATATATATGATAAAACTTTTTTTGGATGTGTAGCATTCCTTCATTGGAGAAGTAATTAGTCTTCACACATTTATCGTCATGCATTAGCTTTTGATCTAACAACTTTGTTTCAAATGAAATTATATAAGTAGTTTGTCACGCAACATAAAATACTAACCTATATTGTTGTAGTTCATGATGATATGAAAATGCTTTTGCAGTTAAGTTGTATCCTAAGGTTATTGAGGATATTTCATCACTTTTTTAACTCATGGATATGACATGAAACATGGATATGGACATGGAAAGAACGAGGTTAGTTTTTTTTGCAAAATTAATTTTGGAAAAGCAACCTGATTAAAATGAGCATTCACTTATAAATTTTAAATTTGGTGGATATTGAACTCAAGTCAAAAATCAGTAGAGGAAAAAATATAATGGGGGCAAGCAAAGAACTATGCAGATTAAAGAAAATACGTTGAGTCTTCATTCAATAGAAGAAGAGATTAAAAAAACTTGTGGTTCGCTAAACGGGCACCAGTTCAAATTATATTTTCATATTATTGGAGTTTCATCAAAGGATCACAACTTCCTTGCAAGTGATGATGATGTTTTTGCAATGAGTGCAAGTTCAAAGGGGAGAGTTAAGTTGAGATTGTTGTTATAACTCGAGAGAGTGCAGAAGTGATGATGCACTTACGAGATGTAGCTCTTAGCGATAACAACAAGGCATTAGATGCAGTCCTGATTTCTGACATTTATAATGACAGTTTTAGAGATTTTGAAAATTTTGTCATTGGTGTTGTTTTTAAGAATTCTCATGTTTTCAAAAATACCCTCTGATCTTATGTATTTAAGAATAACTTTGGAATGAAAATTCAATCTTGTAACAAAATGCGAGTTATAGTTGTATGCTCACATAGTGGATGCCCTTTGAGAGTGCATGCCTCTGTTACAAGAGATGTGCAATCCTTTGAAGTGAGAATATTATATGGAACTCACTTATATCCTAGGGTGAATAGGGTAGGTAATAAAGTAGCAGCTTCATTTTGGGCGGCGCAACTGAATGAAGAGGTTGTTCGAAAGAATCCTGATATTACTCAAAAAAACATCAAATATACATTAGAGAATATGAATGGCTTACCACTGCCAAACATGAAGTTATGGAATTCACGAGAGAAAGATTGCACTAGTATTTTTGCATCAGTAGATGATAACTATAGATGATTTTCTGCCTTACATGTTGAGTTGATTAGCAGAAATCCATGATCATATATTATTTACACTTGCAATCGTCTTGATCATTCTTTCAAAAGATTTTTTATAAGTTTGAAAGCTTTCATTGATGGCTTCTTAGCAAGTTAGAGACCTCTGATTGAACTTGATGCATGTCATCTGAATTCAAAATACTCGGGTGTTTTATTAGCTACAAATTATTAAATTTTGATAATAGTTTAGTCTCTCTATTCTTTGTAGTTGCATAATATGAGTCAAAAACAACTTGGAAATGGTTTTTAGAATGTTTGCAGCTTCTATTGGGCCTGATTTGCAACATATAACATTTATATTAGACATGAAGGGTTTGGGAGAGGCCCTTAAGATTTCTTTTTCGAAATGCAAAACATAAATTTTGTTTGCATCATGTTTGAAAGAATTTGAAGAAATATTATCATTGTATCGATAGCTATATGGTTAAAAGCCTCATATGGTTATCATCTAATGCATACACTCAAACTAAGTTTGATAGTAAGATGGATGAACTTTGTAGTGTCTCTCTACTAGTGCACTCCTACTTACTTGTATTGCCTTATACATGCTAGTGTTGACATGATTGATATGATTAGAGCTATGCTCATGCAATAAAGAGCTCAGAGGAAGAGAGATGTTGTTTCTTGGAAAGGAGAGTTAGTTTCCTACACTAAGACTACATTAGAAGCATAACCACAAGGAAAAAATAATTCCTTGCCAATGAATCTACACCACATCAAGCCGAGATAGAAGGCAACAATGGTAGACATGAAGTTGACATAGAACTTAAAACATGTACTTGTAGACTGTGGCAAGTAACTGGTGTATCGTGCATTCATGCAACTGCATTTATCAGGTTCAAGGAGCACCACATGTGTCATAGTTATTTTTACTCTGGCTATCATGTTGTTAGGCTTGTAGTCACTGCAATTATCTTTTTTTGTTTTTATACCATTGATATTTGTTATTAACTGGCTGCAATAATTTTTTCAGTCCAATAATGATTTGAATATGACCTTGTCAAGCCTTCGCCAGTTGTTTCTCTATTAGAAGTTGATGTGTTGTAAATATGCATATCAAACTTTTAATTGATAGATATGTATATACATAAGAATTGTGTTGTTTGTATGTAAATTTCCTTATAAATTTTCTTACTGAGGTGATGCTCCATATTATCCAATAAGATTGTTGGGCAAAACATCCTTTCAAGCATCACCCAGCCAAATCTGATGCTCCATAAAAGATCTTCATTCATTCTATTGTGGTTGTTATGTTATCGATGTAATTGTCATGCTTTGTGTGGTTGCGTTTAGTTTACCAAAGACGGGGAGAACGTGATAGAGGAATTGAAGCTTAGAGTAGTTAAGTATCATATTTTAGGTGTCACATATATGTTAATATGAAATAATTGTGTGATCTGTATGTAAATTTCACTTTCTAGTTTATGTTCTTCACAATTGTTCATGTTATTTTGTGTTTTTTTTTTTCAATTGCAATAAAAGTCAATGATTTACTCTTCGTAGAAATTTTATGTCGGAACTAACTCGTGAATTTATCACTTAAACGTTACTTGTGATGATCAGTGGCTCACTCAATCAAAGTCATTTCACCTATGTTTGACTCTGAATTAGCACTGATTGGAGTTGAATTAGTTGGATATCCATCTAGAAGTTGAATTTGGCATTAGAGTGTAGAGCTATAACAAAGAATAACAATGTTGTGAGGTGTGATTGAAGATTGGCATGTTCCCTGACAAGAGATGTGAAGTGTGCTGCTAGACTTCTCTTTTTAATGGGCATTTACATACATACAACATAGTTCTTATGAATTTACATACCTAACATAAAAATTTTATGTTTTTATGATTAATTTTATGGCTTGAATCCAAATTGAGGTGTCCAAATGATTTATGATGAGCCAACAAAATTATAATTTGATAAACATTTGTAAATTAATTGCTCATCACTCTATTTCATGCCAAGAGTTTTTGTTTTTTTTGTTAAAATTGTTTGTTTTGTCGTTATTGAGTTGATTTTATCAAAAATTGCTTTTTTTCATATTTTTTTCTAGCATTCCAGATGCTTTTCAAAGTGCATTAATATTCATTTTATCTCTCTCTATATACTCACTACTTGGGAATGAGAGAAAAATGTGAGTGGGATTAGGGATGTAAACGAGCCGAGCTTGAGGGAGCTCAGGCTTGGCTCATGTTCGGCTCGTTCGAAATAGCTCGTGCTTGAAATCGGCTCGTGTACAGTGTGTTTGTGTTCGGCTCGATTTAAATATTCGTGTTCGTGTTCGGCTCGAAATTGACTTGTTAAAATTTAATTAAAAAAAAAATAGATGTAAAGTGTAGGATTCGAACCTAGACCAAATATATACAAAATAAAGTGCTAACCATATTATCACATGAGATGTTATGAATTAAATTTAGATATAAATATATATAATAAATTATTACATAAATAGTTTTATATATATATATATATATATATCGAGTTAAAACGAGCCGAACACGAGCGAACAAAGAGTTGTTTGTGTTCGGCTTGTTTATAATTCGAGCTTTAAAAACTTGTTCGTGTTTGGCTCGTTTATTTAACGAACAAGTCAAACACGAGCTCCTTAACGAGCCGAACACGAGCTGTTCACGAACGAGTTTTTTTGACAGCCCTATGTGACATGTATTTATAAAAAAAATATTTTTTTAAATAAATGTCAAAAAGGGACAGAAGAGCATTATCAAAATTATTTTATTTTTAATTCTAAATTGTATATAAATTTTCTTTTTATATTAATTTATTAAACTTTAAAAGCTATTAAAAATAATAAACAAATAATATATTATGTATAAAACCTAAAAAAAATTTGCTTACGTATGATACAATTCTGATGTATTTATATATCAAACACCTGAAGTTTGATGCTTACATTCATGGCAGCATTGGTGTCATAAATTTATGTATGACAATGTGTATTCCCATTAAAAAAAATGTAATGATGACGATATTTTTATATGATGCCAAGATTTAAGCGGTCCGTATGTCGATGTTAACGTTTAGGAGTTAGATATGTAAATGCATGAGAATTATGTGGCATGTTTGCATGTTCGCCTAAATTATACTCGTGAAAATGCTAGATGAACCTAAAAAATTTATTTGTACGAACATCAAATGAGCGACAACATTTTTTCATGCATACAATACCAATAAAAATAGAAAAATATTCATGAAGTAAAATATTTAGTTTTCATTCTCTTCCATATAACATGTAGTAGTAGATTCAAAAATATTGAGTTATGAATACATTCAATGGGTATGCTAAGGGAGTCAATGAGAATAATAGAGAGCTTTGTATTCATTTTTTATTTTTATATTGTTATTGCCAATGCTTTGCCAGCCAATTTTTTCTAAGCCCATCATGTAGGGTGCATGCACTATGTTGCACTGAGCATTATAAAATTTAAAAATGATAGTCATTATGAAAATATTACTTGGGTTGTATGGCTTGCAAAAATTTGAGTTATATGGGCACTGTGATAAAATATGTATTAAGAACTTAGACATAACATTTTATTTAGAAAATGAAGTTTGATTTGAGCATTGAGTATGTATTTTTACACATTGATAAAATATGTATTGAGAACCCATGGATAACATCTTATTTAAATGATGAAGTTAGATTTGAGCAATGAGTTTGTATTTCTTCGTAAAAAAAGTTTATGCATCTTAATAACAACTTGTTGACATCAATTTTTTATGTCACAAAAGTTAGGATGTTGTTTTGAATGATATGGGAGCCTGTAACGTGTATGTGTATCCTCTCGTAGCTCGAGGGCTTCATATGACCATCGCACATGCGTTTCTGGGAAGACGGCGTCTAGGGCACCACACCCGCATCGTAATTCAATGCGGTCATTGGTGTTGAAAATCTTTGATTTAATACCCATAAAAAAGCTTATATTTGAAGTTTTGAGACCATATTTTAGTCATATTTAATCTCTCACAGCTTGCAAACTGCCAAAACCCCCTTGGTGGGAAGCTTCTCGCTAGACCGACGTCAGGCGCAAACCCCTCCAGACCTCGGTTCCTAAGTGCCAACCTGGGCGCTTGGGCGCTCAAAATAGCCCCCATGGGGCTCAAACCCGAGAAGTCAGAATGTAAGTGTTAGTTTGAGGACCTAGGCGCTAGACCCTGGTGCCTAGAAGCCCAAAATGACTCCAGAACGTCCCAAAACCAAGAGCGTTGAAAGTAGGTGTCTGGGGGGCAACGCCTAGACGCTAGGAGCGCATTGCCTAGGCGCCAAGACCTCGTCTCCTAGGCCTCAAGGCCATGTTGCCTAAGCGCCAATTTGTTTTTTTGCTCTAGAATTTTCTTGAGACCCCCAAGCAACCGTAAAGTGCATATTGGATAATGCGGGAATACACATTTGGAGAGGCAAAAAGGTAATAGAAAAATAATTTTTAATGTTTTTTGGCAGGAAATTAAAAGGTTTGCATGTCATTTTTGGGTAAGAGGAAAGAAGAAAAAAAGGTGGGAGAGCTCATCTTCTTCCTTGGACTTCCTTTTTACTAGTTTTTGGAAAGGGCTTCTTCTTCTTCTAGACTTTTTCTTCCTTGGCTTGGAGTGGAGAGCTTATCTTTTTCTTTGGAGCTTGAGGGTTCTCTTAGAGGCCTTAAGGTGGAGGGCTTTGTAGAAAAGTGAAGAAGGCTTTTCTTCTTGCATCCCCTACTTCCTCTTCTTCATCCCTTACTTCCTCTTCTTCTCCTTCTTCTTCTATAAATTTTCTTAAGCATTTCCTTCTTCTTTCTCTACCATTCATTTGAGTGTGCGAGGGAGTTTACTTCGAGGAGCTGCACTGCAAAAGTGATGAGAGCTTCATCTCTCCTAAAGAGGTAAGAGAGCATCATCTCTTTGAAGGAGGAAGGGGAGCGCTTCTTCTTAGCGAAGTTAGAGCATGTATAAACATAGAGAGCACTTCGAGCAACCATCGTATAGGCGAATCACTGAAATACTCTTGTTCTTCTTTGCTAGAGCACCTAGGTTTGAATGATAGAGGAATTAGGCTAAGGTTTGTGTTTAGAGGAAGCCCCATAGATTAGGTTTCTTTTTCGTGGAATTCCCTACGAAGCTTTGAGTGTTTCCTCCATACCCTTAGCACCTTAACCCAACCGTCCGAAAAACTAGCAATTTCGTGATTATTCGATGGCTTCATCCCTCAATGAATGGGATGAAACCATCTCTATCTAGAGAACAAGAAAATTATTTGATTCTCATTCCCTGGATCACGAAAGCTATGCCCGTGAGGTAAATCTTTATTTTCGTGAAAATTTCCTTTATGTGGAAAAGCTCATTCACATTAGGCTAGACAATTAAGATAGGCCCTCTGTTACGTGATGTAACGGACGGGAGCTATGACTTCACCACTTAGAGCCTATGTGAGAACGAGTATGATTTATTTTCAATTTCAAATATGTTTCATTTGCTTGCATGTGATTGCATATATGCTTTGTGCATTGCATGAATTTTAAAGTGTTCATCGAAAATATCAATTTTTTCATGTCATCGATCAGTTGTTCGCATCATCGGCTCGATCAACTATCCTTCGTGGCTTTTTCCGATCGATCACCACCTGCATGATCGAATCAATCGACCATTGTTTGTTGAGTCGATCGATTGGCCGCCATTGTCCTGATCAACTTGATCGACCATTTTTGTCGCTTTGATTTATCAGTCACCACTGACCCAATCGGCTTGATCAACCACTTCCGTTGCTTATACCGATTGGTCTCGAATGACTCGGTCTGCTTGATCAACCATTTTCGTTGATTGACCAATTTCTTCACTTTGGTTGATCAACCACCATCGACCTAATTAGCTGGATCGACCATTTCGTCTCTTTGACCGAGTGACCGCCACTGGTACGATCGACTCGACCAACCACTTTTGTCGCTTCGACCGATCGGCTTCCATCGACCCCATCAGCTTGATTGACATTTTGCATCGCTTTGATCGATTGAACGCTGTCTGGCCGATCAGTTTGATTGACTTTATGTATTGCTTTGACCAATCAACATCTAGGCACATGAGTCATTTCACCCATTCCTTGCGACAACTCCCTACACTATTGCGAGCACGTTTTTTTGCATAAGTCGTGTGCTTGTTTGTTTTCCTGCTGAACCATACCTTGATTGTGCCTATCATATGAATGTGTGTTTGGTAACTATTGAGGCAAGGTCTAATTCTCCCCATTAGCATCCTAGACCCTAGGAGACCAAGCACAATGTTATTTGTTCGATGTGCCCCGCATGTGTATCTTTGCACATTCGGCGTATTCATCACTAGTATATGTCACCTTATACTTATGACGAATATTTGCTATCTTGTGGTCACTCCTACGTTGACGGGATGGTCACAATGCATCGAATCACTTTGCATCCGCGCGTGCACACCTAATTGTCTCGACAATAAAGCCATCTTGATAATTGAATGACTTGTTGCTGGTCACGATACATTAAGGAGTATTTCCCATGACGATATCTCGGTGGGCAATACCGGCTATCACACCTTGACTAGCATACACATGTTGTGCTAAGGTTCCAAAGAATATAATTGATGTTACTTATATTTTTTCCTTCTTAGGACACACTTTAAAAAATATACAAAAATTATTTTTTATTATATACACATTATTTCTTTCAAACCCTATTTTGAAACTATTACATCCTTAGCTTAGACAATATATGAGACCAATCTTTTAAAGCTTTTGTTCATACAAAATTTGCATTTAATGACACCTCTTAAAATCCTTGAATCTTTAGGATAGGGTTGGGGATGGCAAACCCATCAAAACATACGTTGCCCTTTTATCTACACGCTATACATACTTAGACGTTGTCTAGGACAATATGCATTACATGATTGGCTATGTTAGAATTAAGGAATTTGGTAGTCTTTTTTACTATAATTTTTTGTTGGTTTGGTTGCCCTAGCTAAACATCAATTTATGTGCTAGTTTTTTTGTGTTTAGTGGGGTGTGAGATATGCACACTAGTATATTAGGGACAGTCTTATTGCAGGGAGCCATGTTTAATAGGGAGGAACATTAATAAGATGGACTAACATCTTTTCTGCAAGTACTGCTCAACTCTCCTCCCATAGAGCATGGTTCACTACATTGCATGTAGATAGCTTTTTATACTAACATATTTTTCATGCAGATCAAGTCTTTTTTTGACCGTTACTATGTATTTCTTAGAGTCCCCTGGGCTGGAGTCTGTATTAGAAGTAAGGCACTGACTCGGGCATGGGCGGAACCTCGTGATGAAGACTAAGAGCTACAAGCGCGTGTCATGTACCTTAATTCTAAATCTCTTTGATGTATAAAGTTAGGAGCAGACTTGTATATGTAATGCCTAACTGCCTTTTTTTTCTCTACGATATGTTGCTGACTCAACAACACCCGACCTTCATTTTCTTTTGCACTTGGCTTGTTTACTTTTATTATGCAATGTGCTTGTTATTCCCGCTTTCTTTGCTTGTGGATTGTTTAGGCTCTTTGAAAATATAATTTAGGCTCACTAAGGACTTAAAATTATAAATTTTCTACAAAAATTCTAATAAAAAATTGAGCTTAATCAAAATTTAGGATTAAAATATTTTAAGATTTTTCAAAACCCACTTTTAATTTCCTACGTGGCCTTCGAGCCAGATTTAAAATGGTTTTATGTTGCATGACTATTACTGAAGTCATGCTGATATAGCCTCCACATTAGGACTTGCTAGCTAACTGCATCATTTTGCATGTCTCGAGGAGATGCTCCCGCGCTTCTTCATCCCACCTAATCAAGCATAAGATTTCTACTTGTGGTTGTCTAACACATTTAGAGTGTTAGAGGCTTCCTCAATCTAGACTGGAAATAAGTAATTTGTAAGAGCATCTCGAATTTATAGCCATACCTCTCTTCTCTATCAACTCCAGTAGCTTTTTCACCACTTTGACAGGTATAAATCCTAAATTTATTTTTTTCCTATAGCGGGTCATAGGATTTATAATGTCCTTCTCTTGACCTTAGGGTTACCAAGGTTCCCTTAGACGACATAATTTATGGATTGCTGGCAAGGGATATGTGGATGTGTTGTATTGACTACCTTCACGACTAGGTAGACTTAAGTTCTTAATAGCTTTGGATGACAGATTCGTGATATCCTTACCCAACTATCTCTATCAGATTAATATGACTACATCCTTCCTTTACTTGCCCAATTTGAGCCATGTCTCTCTTTCGACGCTTCGTTGATGTTGTCTCATAGACCCAACGAACATGACGACACCTGTTACACTCTCCACTCTTTGACCTAGTTAGGTCAGAAAGCATAGTGCAGACTAGATGAACCGATCAGATTATTTCATAGGCCCCAGTTCACCAATGAGTCGTTACCCATTTAGAACTGTGAGTGACTCACTCTCCGCTCTATGGCTTGGCGAGAGCTTTAAAGGCATCATGATGCTCCTATAAGAAAACCATCCATTGTGAAACTCTCTCACCAATCATCACTTAAATGTAAGTAGGACTCCTTTAATCGAGAGTATATTGGACATGCTCCAAGATGTAATTAACCAAAATAATACTTTCCTTTGGGAGTGCTCTTGAACCCAAGACAAATACACAAATTTGGCTCTATGGTAACTTTGATAGCTTATGAAAGTATTTTTTCGTGGATAAATTGGCTTAAGATGTCTCGATCCGATCATATTTGGATGCACACTCTTGACTTATCGCATGAGGTTTACCTCACATAAACTCTAAAACTTATTTCTTTAATTTATCTACCTAGTCTTTGTCATATCACCTCTTTTCCAATTCTTCCACTTCTCAAAATCGTTCTAAAGATTCAAGTAAGAGGATTCGTTGGAAAAGGGAATCATACGATGATGATTAGACATGCCAACAAATCCAAGTTATAATAAGAACTGAAACACAATTGGTATTTCATAGAGCTTCAATAATATTATTAAGAGTGCATATAACTATAAAGTAACTATTTTATGTTAAAATAGTTACTTTATAGTTATATGCACTCTATAAATATATTTTAAAAATGTTTTTTTTTTGAAATGACATAATTGTATTGAAAAGAAAACAATATTGGCGAAAGAATTTAAAGTAATATTAAAAAAAGCTTCTAAATAAGATTTAAGCCTGATTGTCTGCCTTATTAGTCAACTCAAACTATACATCCTATATAAAGCTATAACTCGAGGTAATGTATTAGTTATTCTAACTTTTATTCAAAGTTAAATATGTTGGGAGCATAAATAGGTGGTAATACATATCTAATCTTAAAAAAGAACAACTTAGAGGTTCTAGATGAAATTGACTAATTGCACTTCCCTTTTAATGAAGTCAAATAGTGGCTGTCCAAAGAAAAAGCAAAATACCAAACAATATGGAATGAGAAGCCATAACCAAATAATTTATAAGGCCAAGTGCCTATTGCCATCATAATACTTATGTTGTCCTCTTTAAATGTAATTCTAGAAAAAAAAAATTAATTGTTTATACATTGTTTTTGATCGATTATTAATGATATAATATGTATTATGATGTATTGGACATTTATATCACATTTTTTTCCATCTTATATTGTTGTTATGGTCACTCTGTGCTATATTATAGTTCTTTCTTCTTGTTGTAGTAATCTTATAATATTGTTGTAAGATGGGTACTATGATTGCCCTTGTTGTATCAATTATTGTAACAGTCCCACAAACCTTGTTCGAATCCTGACAAATGTATTCAAATTTTATTTGAATCATACATGAAACTTGCCCAAAAATGATTTGCACCATATCCAAACATCACTCAATTACTCAATTCTCATAATTTGCCAACTAAACCTATATATATTCAAATAAGATTTACCATATTTTAAAAAGTTGAGGGGTTGAACATGATTCGAATATTTTTCTAACATTTTAAAAATTTTCTTTAATATGGCTCAATACTCGTTCAAATATTAAATAAATCTTTTTTCAAATGTTATTTGAGCAAATGCAGTGGAGACTTTAAATTGGTAATTAGTGACAAAATTATATGTCTTTCTGTTTGAAATTAATTTTTGAGTTTACTTTTTAGAAGAACAACTTAAATATTCTTACAATCTATATTATTAATAGGCATATAAAATTAAATTCCTCTACTGATTTCAACATATTAAAGGAAAAAATAATTTGAAACAATACTCAAGAAGGGAAAAAAAGAAACCAAAATAGCTATTATTTGACTAGAAATAAGTATAATGTTAAAGGGCCATGATATCACTTTAAAGGCTGAATATTACATATGTTATTAAGATTATTAATAATATTTGATTATATTATAAGAATATTATGATGATATTTTAATTATATGCATCATAATAAACAGATGTAGTGTGACAAGTATATAATAAAAATATCATCATAATATCAACATGATATTATTAAATTCATATTTATGATGATGTAATATTTACTCCACAATTTGAATTTAAAAATATAGACACATAAAACTCAGTCTAATTGAGGATTGGATTTGAGCTTCAAATTTTGTGTGTCAAGATTTAAGCGAATTCTGCCTTTTAAAGCTGCTCTTCTGCTAGGGTTTAAAGCAAAGAAAGGAAGTCGCCGAACTAGTAAAATGTCATCGATCTGCCGTTCAGTCGTGTCCGGCGCCAGATTCATCGCCGTTCGATCAAAAACCATGCTGCCCAAGTCCTCACCTTCGAGAAGAGCTGCCATTTTAGCATCCAGGTGAGATGATCACAATAGGCATTCGGTTGGTTAACAACCCTTATCTTTTTCCTACTCTCATGTATTAGGGTTTTGGCTTCCGTTTTTTAATGTTTTTCAGGCCTCTCGCATCGGCTTTGGGAGGTCTGGTGTCACTGAGGCCTTTCCATAGCGCCACCGCGTCGGCCCGTCTGATATCGAACATAGCCGTTCACAGTTCCTGCTGGAGCTGGGTTTCTCAAGGTGAGGTTTTTTATGCCATGTTTGTTAAGAGTTTGTTGAAGAAAGTCTTAACATTGGGCTTTTTGCTGATCTCATGGGGAGCCATTAGAATGCCAATTGTAGCTAAGTTTTAAATGAGTTGAGTTTATGTAAGAGCTCAAGTGTTCAGCTCGTCTTGCTGAGCAAATAAACCAGTTTATTTTTTTTAGCACACAATTCTAATGTATTTATATTTCTCACACCTGAAGTTTCATATTTACACACAGAGCACTCAAATCTTGAATATCACATAAAAAATAGCACTATAACCGCATTCTAATAGTCAAATACTCCTTTTAATGCATAGGTTTAAAGCACCGAAGTGCTATGTATGTAAATATGGAAGTTTAGGTGTGAGATATGTAAATACGGATGAATTGTCTGCTAGGCATGAAAATTTCCCTTTACTTATCAGACAAGCATGAGCTCTTCATGAATATAGAATCTACTTAAAAAGTCATATTAAATAATAAAATATGCATGTCATGATATATGCGCGCGCACACGCACATACTTACAAAAATAAATGTATGGATGTTAGTGTACACAATCTATATATAAAATGCACATATATTCACTCAAACTATTCATATAAATGCAGTCATGCTACTATCTAGCCAAATAAAATCAAATAAATCTTGTTCGTGCATGGCCTGTTAAATAAGCAAGCTTATAAACTATTGAATTTGACCTTGTTGTGAAGCTGAAGATGATCAAATATGATGCGCGAATTTTTTTGAATTCCATTGTTGTACCTTTCATTTGCAAATTGTTATTTTAATATGAAGGCTGGCTGTTGCGATTCACTTCATTAATATGGGGTATTGTAGTCAAAATGTTTGAACTGAAACTTGGCTGTGGATGTTGACTCTTAAATTTTACAAAGAAGCATCTCAATTACTTTAGTTGTCGACTAAAGTAGACGGAGATTAAAGGAGAATACTCAATGGAAAACTATCAGACAACTTAGAACTGGTTATTTGTGAAAATATTTGGATTAAACACTGTTTTAAGGTTGAAATATTCTCTGATCACAATATTTATATGGAGCTGAGATGATAAAGAATACACTTGAACTTGCATGCAAATATATTGTGTATGTATGACTTTGATGTTTTTGTCGAAGAAAAATATGCGTAGTAGTTATTTTGGTGTTATAAAAAAGATAGTTAGATGTTGAAATTTGTAAGATTATGGTAATAACCTCTAACCCCATTCGAATTTCTATTAATATCTTATCATCATCTTTACTTCCATTTCTTTACTTGGGTTGGACCTCGTTAATAATTGATAATCTTGAAATAAACACAAAATTAAAATCTCAAAATAATCTCATACTTGATTTAAAATTTTTGGAGGCATTTGTTGTGAGTCTAGTTATGTAGCTATTGGTTGATTAGAAATGAGTTAATTAGACATGAGATGGTTGAAATTGATGTTGATGAGGATGCTTAGTTAACAAGCATGAATTAACATTTTATGCTATAAATACAACTAGTTAGGGAGGATTATGATATGAGAATATGAATTGGCTTTTTACCATTTTATCTTTTATCTTTATTTCTTAATTTTTTGGAGCGATTGAGTAGCTTGAACTACTTAAATTAGGTTCCATGATCTAAACATTAGTGTTCTCATTGCTCCTTTTTTGTATTGAGAAATGACAATAATATCCATCACATTTTTTTTTTTCTAATTTCACTGCTAACCCCATTTAAAATGTGTTTCCACCATCATCAATTCCAGATGTAATAATCATTGTCCTTGATCAATGTCATCAATCCACACATTCCTTCTACAGGCATATTGTCGTTGTATTCCTTTGCCATGTACAGATCTGCTAACAACTCCTTCCACGAGTTGACTCAACCTCATCCTAAGAACCTTTGTAGATCCACACAAGATTTTGCTGTCACACAAAAAACACACTAGATATCCACCTCATCTCAAGCCTTCTTGATTGTGGAAGATCTCGCATTCTTTTAGCTATTATTAGAGTAGCCCTTTGTCTGAGCCCCTAACCATGTCGATGCCTCTCAAGCTGGATTAGAATATAATTTTGAAAAGTAAATTTTGAGAATAAATAGATGAAAATCATCCTAACTTTTATCAGTTGAAGAAAGCTATAGCCACAGAGATGATTTTGTTGGGCATACATGTTCCCATAGCACGGGCTATAAGAGAGTACCTATGGAATAGGAGATAAAATCTCAATTTGAAAGGCCATACTTTATTTTACGATTGTGTATAATTTTACAATAATAAATACATAATTTAAGAAATAGAAAAACATTTGATAAAGAGATTTTTTTCTATTGTCTTAAAATATATATTTAAGAATAATTAAAGTCACAAAAGATTTCCTTGTAAGGATTATTACGATGATTCTAAGAGAAAACTTGACTTTACAATAGAAGGTAGAAGTTATGGATATATATCATGGGATTATAAAGAAAACAATAAAAATAAATTATGGTCTTAGGATGAGGTGGTGGAGTTTAAAATGTAAGAATTTGTTAATCTTTTAGGATAGGTGGCTAAGAGAGTCAAATTTGAATCCTTTTGTTTAGCCAAACCTGATTTAGGATAAATAAATTGTATACTAATAAAGAAATTTTTTAATCAAGCGAGGATATACAAATGGTCATTAAAGGAAAAAAGTATGTTTTATTTTATTGAGGCTTCTAATCATTATAAAAAGTTAGAAGAACTCCAAAGAGGATATGTGTGTGTGTGTGTGTGCCAATTTGATTTTTGCGCTAAGATAGTTAATGAAAAGTTATATAAAACAAATTACGGGTTTTCATAAGAATTTTTATTGAATTTGATAATGCATATGTTTAAATATCATGATAATTGAATTGATATGCTTGAAGGCATAACTTTCTAGTTCAAAACTATGTTGTAATTATTAAAAATACACATAGTGAGATATTGTATTAGAAGCAATTATAGAGTGATCCATGAGCTTGCAATGATCTTAGATTTACATCAAGGTTTGATAGTGTGTTCATATGTTTTTGTATTGGTTATGCAGATGCTTGTAATGTATATTCAAAGTGCAGTGCCTTAATAATAATATAGCTATAATTGATTTGACAACCATTGAAATTAATGAAAACTTTGAATGTTGGAGGAAATTTTTAAAAGATAGGCGTCTTATATTTAATGGAATTATTTTGTGTATATGATATGTAATTTTAGTTCGCATGATTTTAATAATTATCATTTAATATTAAATGTTAAGATGATATCTTGGTGTAATCAAAGTGCAGTGCCTTAATAATAATATAGCTATAGTTGATTTGACAACCATTGAAATTAATGAAAACTTTGAATGTTGGAGGAAATTTTTAAAAGATAGGCGTCTTATATTTAATGGAATTATTGTGTGTATATGATATGTAATTTTAGTTCGCATGATTTTAATAATTATCATTTAATATTAAATGTTAAGATGATATCTTGGTGTAATAGGTTTATGTTTCTTAGATTAATTGTGGGTTTGTTTGGTTTGGAGTTTTTTGATTGTGGAATAAAAGGATGCAAGAGTTTTAAAAATTTAGATGTTTGGTTGTATAAAAAATAAATTCAATTTAATGAGTTGATATTTGAGAATTTTCTTTTGTTCATTTTGAGTGTATTTAAAATTCTTAACAACTAGGGTAAATTTCAAATATGCTATTTTGCAAAAATTAGAGAGCATTTCTCTTCACAATAACAGTAAATGTGCTCGACGATTTTGGCATCACGTGATGCTTCCTTTCCAACCCTACGACATCAGGTTGCAACATCATGGCCTTTCTCATGCAAACAACCTTCTCAGCATCTTGCCACATGTGACCTCACTGCTCGTTCTGCCTAACCAACTGTGCCTCCACACTTGGTGATCTCACCACTCATGCAGGGATTCCGTTTCCACATCGATCACACATTCTTTCCGATGACATCAAGTCCTTACATTTTTTCTTAAACTATTTTTTTTTTCTTATCTACAAGTAACTACTAATAGCTAATTTTATGTATTTACTTTACAATCAACCAAAAAGATTTTAGCATTCAAAGTATGTTATAGTTACTTTATATTGCATTTAGCACTTGAATTCTAAATACGCTAAACTCCTCTTTAAAAAAATTTGGAGATATAGATAAAATAAAACTTCTAGAGTTAAGGCTTAATAGCTAAAATGAACAAGTGGTTTTTGAAGTATATGTGATAAGAGGGTATCAGAGGATTAAATATAAATTTAATAAAATCACAACTAGGCTAATTTTGTTGTATGGAATTGAATGTTGAAATGTATCAATATCATTTTAATATCTAATTTGAGCGTCGTGATAATGGGAATATTATAATGTTTGTGCAATAAAATTAAGAAGAATAAATTAATGACTAATTTTATTAGAGGAAATATTGGAGTAACATGAGCTGAAGTTAATATGATGAAAAACAAACTTGGTCTTTTGGATGTATGCCAAATAATTAGAAAATGCTTCTGTTAGATGAGTTGATAAAATCAATGTTAGAGGATTAGAAAATACATGGATTACATTGATAGAAGTTTGAAATGATTTGCGTAGAATATGTTTATGACCTCAGCCAACACTCAGCAAATACAATTGAAAATGAGGATTTAAACCCCTCAAATCCATATGTCATGATAAGACTAATAATGATGATTAATACCTACATAATTTTTCTAAGTGTATGCTAGGTTAACCTCTTTCATAACCTATGACTTACTCTTATAATTATCACATTCTTGTACTGCTTCAAATTTTTGTATCAATTTTTTCTTTCTAATAATTTGGTCACCTTTCTAATCTTCATTTTTTCATTAAAAATATTCAACAAAGAAACTACTCTAACATCTCAAACAATTTTCCAAATTTCAATAAATATATCCTTTGAACCTAAAGCTCTTCCTCTGTGCATCTTCTTTAGAACTAAGTCGATTTCATTTTTTGTTAAATTGATACATTCCATACTTCATGATTATGTTCATTATGAATTTTCAATTGAATTTGTTTATTAAAGCTCTTTTTGAAGAATGTCTTAAAATAGAATTAGCATTTTTTTAAATTTTGTCATCTTTAGCTAAGTTTGTAATATGTTTACTTTTAATATATTTAATTTAAATAAGTGATACTGGAGTTAACCTAAACCATTAGTGAAAGCGAATATTGTTACTAACAAGCAAATTGAGCTACAATTAAAGACACTTGAAATAGGAAAAACACAAACACAAATACTCATTAGAGCGAGGTTTGAAGGTAGCGGGGTACTCTTTGAGGTGGTGGAAACTGAGAGCTGTAGGTTGTAGGGTCGTCTAGGGATAGCTGTGGGGAGGCTAGAAGGAAGATGAGAAGGTGGCGACAACAAGGGGTGTAGGGTTGTTCGATGACTGGACAACAAGTAGAAGAGGGTGGGAGGGGCAACAATAAGCAAGGAAGGGGCGACAACGAGTAACAAGTGGACTGCAAAGGGCTCCAACAATAATAGTTGGACAAGTAGGGCGACAACAGGCAGTAGAGGGGTTGGAAGGGGCGACAACCCATATAAGAAGAAAGGATACACCCCACCTCGAAACGAGATACAATTGGAGCACTTTCTCACTTTGAGGAAATGATACATCAGAGGCTGTCCTGATAGAAATCTCAATAAAAAACCATCCTAAAACTCGAAAACAACATGTATATAGACCTAGGATAATGAGGAGTGGACCCTGCTGTGAATAGGAGGGAACTTCATGCTTGGAAAGGACTGTTTGGTCTCTCCTTGGCCCAAACCAACCTGAACTAAATCGAAACATCACTACTTCATCACGTTTGAGGTAGAAGGTGCCTCTTGTCAGTCTCCTAAGGTTGTGGAAGCTTCAATCTCATTCTTCAAAGCTTTTATTAGCCCATTGAAGGTGGCAGAGTTGTTTTAACCCCTGATGTTGAAGGTTCTTCACTTGTGTCGATACGACCACCTAGATCCCATTGTTGGTTGCAATTGTTCCCAAAACATCTGAGAAGTTTTATCCACTTGCGAGCAACAACTTCAATTTTTAGGGAGTACAGTACGTATATACTGTTGAATCCTCCCAAAGCAACCTCAGACTGACTCATCCCAATTTGAAGTGATGGCATCCAAACTCTTCTCGAGCGGTGGCAACTCTGGCTGTAAGCTATTAACCAAAATGTCCTCAAACTCTCTCTGTACGGGTTGCGATGTGTTTTCAATAGACTCATAGGTCGCGGTCGTCTGTCAGCACCAAGACTGATCCTCCCAATACTTTTCGGGTGGCAAGGGCACCTGTAATCTCGGACTTTGCAAAAGGTAGAAGGTTTATGTGCTTGTCTTTGGTGAATCAATAGGTGTTTCTGTACCAATCATGTTTAGTCTTGTGATCATAAAACTACAATTTTCTCAATAAAAGGTGGCAGACATTCATGAGCACCACATCACACCAAACTTGATCCCGCAACTAGCTCTCAATTGAAAATTCCATGAGATGCCTCCTGACAATGCTGATCATGTTCTTCTTTTTCAACCTTATCAAAGAATATAACTGGGGATGTCTCTGAGTCGTGATGCTCAATTTGTCCACTATCAGTGTTTTTTTTTTTTAATTCACAATCAGTGTTGACACCACATTTTTGCTCCTACCTCGTTGATGTTGATGTTGCATACCTTTCCCTACGCAACAAGTATTAATATATTGTGACGAAGTCATTGCTGCTCCCTTGGCGCCTGAGTCGAAAGGACTTGTCGAACCACAAACATCTTGCTCTTATTTGGTGGATGCTGATACTCCTCAACTTTTTCTTCATTTGCTTCCTCATCACTAGCTTCTTTCACTGCATCCTACTCGATATAGGCCACAACTCTGCTCGTCGGGAAACTGGACGTGATGTGCCTAAATGCATGACATGAAACATTTTTTAGTTGGGACTATAGTGGGCGTGTTACTCTTCTTAGGCTTCTTCTAACTTTGAGTGGCTCTGACCTTATCTTGTGCGGTCTTCATAACTCCCTAAAGGGTATTGTTAATGTCTCCAATTGCAGGTGGCTGTATGATTTTCTTAGGCATTTTCTCACTTTGAATGGCTTTGTTCTTGTCTTAACCAGCCTTCTCAACTCCCTGAGGTGTGCTCTTGTTGATGTCTCCCACTGCGGTGGCTGTCTGAATGGTGTTGGTTGCTCTCTTTGTTTCTTCTATCTCCCCACCCTCAATGCTAAGATCCGAGCATCTCTCAGTGACCAACAGGGCTGCAATTGAACAACATTACTGATAGTTGGCTTCATACCTCCCAAATATCTAACTATAGTATTGTAAATAATAACAAAATTTTTTATTCTTACCGTCACATTTGTAAAATTATAGTTGAGAAGATTTTAAAGAAAATAAAGTGTGATAAAACAGTAGAATCTAATGGTATTCAAATAGAACTGCACAAATATTCTAGGAAATCTGAGAATTTTTTGGTTTATTTAACTTTTTAATATTATTTTAAAAATTAAAAAGATGTATAATGATGAAGAGTGAAGAAAGAGTCTGTTGGTTCCTATTTTTAAGAATAAATGTGATGCACAAGAGTATGTTAATTATAAAGAAATTAAGTTAATGTGTCATACATTAATTATGGGTGAGAGTAATTGAACATAAGTTACAAATTGATACCAAAATTTTTCAAAATCAATTTAGATTGATGTCGGACAAGTCTATTGTGGATGCTATACATTTATTAAGAAGTTTGTTGGAGATATAGTGTAAGGAGGATCTATAGATGATTTTTGTTGATTTTGAAAAAGTTTATGAAAAGATTTCAAAAGTACTTTGGATAGTTATAGAAAAAAAATGTGTTGATATTACTTATATTCAAGTCATTATATATATATATATATATATATATATATATATATATATATATATATATATATATATATTCTAGAGTTATTTGTGTTAAAAATTGACCAAGTATGTTCCTATTTCAGTTGGATTACATCAGGACCAGCTTTAAGCAAATCCCCATTTGCTTTAGTTATGAATGTTCTTATTTTTTATTTATTTCACGTGAAGATGTACTTTGGTGTATGCTTTTCATTGATGTATCCTTGTGGATAAAACTTGAGAGAGCGTTCATGAAGAACTTGATTTATGAAGGTCAGATTTAGAGTCTAAAAACTTTCATTTGAGTTGATCGAAAATTGAATACATAAAATATAATTTTAGTAGTAGTAGATATTGCAGCGCGGCTGTAACAATGAGTGATCAATTCATTAAAATGAGTGAACTCTTTAGATATCTCAAGTCTATCATTCAAAGTGATGGTGATATAGATGGGGATGTTTCTAGTAGAATTTAAGTTGGACGGTTGAAGTTGAGAAATGCATCAGGCCTACTTTGTGATAGAAAAGTATCACTTAAAGGAAATTTTTATAAGATAATCGTGAGACCTGTAATGCTTTATGACGCAGAACGTTGGCCTTTAAGAGAAGCATAAAATTAAGTGAAGTGTTGCTGAGTTTAGAATGGTTAGGTGGATGGGTGGCTTTACACTAACAGACAAAATGCGAAACAAATATATCCATGAAAGGATTAGAGTTACTCCAACGACTGACAAGCTTAGAGAGAGTCACCTTAGATGGTTTGGTTAAATTAAAAGTCAACCATTTGAGGATCAAGTTAAGAGAGTAAGTGTTTTAGATTTGACTTATGTTATGAAAGGTAGTGATAGACCTAAAAAGACTTGGATATGTTGTATAAAAAATGATCTTAATTTATTAGAATGAAATGAAAATGACACTCAATAGGACAATGGAGAAAAAGATTCATGTAGCCGACTCTACTTAGTTGGATGAAAGCTTGTTGTTGTTGTTGTTGTTGTATCTTGCATGCACTCAAAAGATGTCAATTATTCTTCTAATCATTGAAAGAAAAAAAAAATCATGATGGGTTACTCGAGTGGACGCCTTATTATTTGGAATGCATTTAGTCTTTCATACTGCAAATAATATGTACATGTAAGAGTTTATAAATTATTCAATCAATCATTAGGTAAAAGTTTGCAATTTTTTTTTGTTTTTTTTTTACATGATGGGTTACTCGAGTTGACCGAACTTGTAGTGCTTGTCTCCCCTTTTTGGAGTAATTGCCACTCATACTTTACGAGCCCAAGATTCTTGTATTCATCCTATACAAACCCCCCTTATTGTTGTTGTTGTTTTTGGATTCTCGCTATTGTTCTTAAAAAACCTTGATGGAAAGTTCCTTGAAAAGTTCATAGTTCATTGAATTGCCAAGCCATATAGACGATTCCAAGATTAATTTCTCAATTCATTAACCACCACCTACTTAATATTTCCAATAATTATAATGAAAACCCTTGCAATGCCGGTGGTTAACAAATGACCTTTTGCAAAATGGTATGCTATAGATTCTCCCAAAGATGTTATTCTCTTGAAGAGTGTTGGACTTTGATACCTTTGTAGGTCCTATGAACAAGCAAAAAACATATGATGAAATTTCACTCAGGAGTGGCATTGAATGAAGCGATAAATACTTGTGAGAGCGATGGAGGCTAGTAAAATATAGAGTAAGGGTCTGTTTGAGGCAGCTGCAACTTATTAAAAGAAGTTGTGAAGCTGTTGAAAAATAATGTGATGTTCAAAAAGTTGCGATGGCTATTACAATTTTTTTTTTAAAAACTCATCGCAGCTAAAAAGTTGTCACTGCACCTAACCATAACCGGTGGGAAGACATAGACTTCAACAACAGCTTTTTCAAAAAACTGTCAAAACACAGTTTACCCAAATAGATAAAACTATGTTGCAGTACTACACCGCCATCGCACCGCCGCTCCAAACGGGCCCTAAATCACATAACATGATGATTTTTAGTGTGCAGGCTATATCTCAAACCTATTTCTACGATGCGTGATTGAAGCACCTTGGCTTCTCCAGTAGTTTACCTATCTATACAAATTTTAAACTCATGCGGCGTTACAAAAGCTTATAAAATCCTTATTTTGGTTTTCCAGTCGTCTGCAACATTGCAGTATTGTTTAATTTTTATCTTTGTTATTATTTCTCTCTAAAAAATTGCAATATCCTATTACGTCTAATTTCTGCTATATACATAAAGCCACATTTTTTACATATATAACACACAATTCTTATGTATTTACATATCTAACGCCTAGACATTCATATTTGCACTCATACCACTTAAAATTTTGACATCACATCAAATCTATCACCATCACTATCTTTTTAAAAGTGAAATGTAAACCTTTTCATGCATAGGTTCATGACACCACTGTGTTGTAAGTATAAACCAAACTTTGGGGGCTATATATATAAATACATAAGAATTATGTGGTATATATATTAAATTTCCCTTATTTTAATATTGTTATTCTGTTCTGCAAGGAATAAATCCTTATCCATTAATTTGGCTTCCTAAACTCATTAACTAGATTTTGCAATCCCCCGGTGAAGAAGACAGTGCTGCCATTATGCCTGCAAATGCCTGCGTTGAAGATGTCAGAGAGGTAAAATTGTGTTCTATACTTCAGTTTTTTTGCTATTATGTTTACTTCAATTAGAGGCACAATGAAATCTAGTTTGCTGAGGAAAATTTTGCTATCATGTTTACCCAATATTTTAAAAGCTTGAAGGAAGAAAAGGTTGGGGATTTACATGCATATCCATAAAGTTTTATATATTTATGTCTTTTTTGGAAGATTTACATACATACCACTGAATTCTTATGTTTTCACATTTCTAACACTTAAACTTCAATATTTTCTATGCATGAAAAGATGCATTTCACTTTTTTAGAAGCTAAAAAGGTGGTATTTTTCATAAATGTAAAGATTAAAGGGTGTTAGATATGTATATGCATAAGAATTGGGTATGTATGTAAATGCCCTATATTTAATTTTGCAATTCTATTCTTTTAAGTGACACAGAAAGTATCACTAATTTAATTTATCTAAACTGAAGTGCAATTTTTCATATATTTTTGAATTTATTTAGACAATTGGATTTAATTTTGTTTTATTTTTCTAAATCCCCAAAAAGATGGAAAAAATATTACATCAGGACTGAAATCACGCCCTATATTCCTGATAACACATGTAACATAAGGGGAATATAATAACACAATAACACATCAATAATACTTGAATAACACACTTGAATAACACATGAGGAATATTCTCGTGTTACCGGACTCATTTTTTTTCTTATTTTCACGTGTGATGTGATTTCATTGGACTCTGCACATAGCTGATGTAATTTTTTTTTTTTCAAAAAAAATGAACTAAATTCTTACGGCATGATTGAGAAAGTGGAGTGCGTGCAAAGAAAAATTAGGTAAACTAAATGCAATTAAATTAATTGCATTTATTTTGCAACAAATGTGTAAATAAAATTGAAAATTTTAAATAATTTTAATTATTATTATTTCATTTCCTTTTAGTCATACATAAATGCTAATAGCGCCCAGTTCTTTCTGTTTTTATTCGGCATTGTGGTTGCATAGTTCTTTATTTAGTAAAAATCAAAATTATTTGAATTATGGGGCAATAGTTACGAAATAATTTTTCATTTTCAAATTTGATTAAAAATATAATGTCACTGTTTTTGCAAAAAAATTTCTGTGCAGACTCCTGACGTAGCTCTACGTGCGACGTAGGGTATTCTTGAGTTGTTTTTAGGTTATTTATGAGTTATTTTCAATAATCCCGAAATAACCCAGAAATAACCTGCGGTCTTTATTTTTGGGTTATTTTGAGATTATTGAAAATAATTCAGAAATAATCTAAAAATAACTTAAGAATAACCTGCAGCGTACGTAGAGTTAAGCCAGATATCTGTACAGAAAATGCGTCTATTTTTGGGGGTGATTTACATGCATACCACGCAATTTTTAGGTTTTCACTCATATAATAATGATTTTATTAAAGGGTATTTTCATACATACCACCCGATTTTTTCTGTTTTTGCGTATCTACCGTCTAGACTTTAATTATTGCATTCATAAAAAAATATCATTGTTTTTAACTTTTATAAAGTGAATAAACATTTTTTTACATAATTTCGGTGTAGGATATATGTAAAAATTAAAGTTTAGTCACTATATATGTAAATATGTAAGAAGTGAGTGGCATACATGTAATCTCACTTTTATCAACGTGTTATTGTTGAATCGAACGATCTCGTTCTATTCATGATACCACATAATCCGGTATAAGATTTTGAAATCCTCTATTTAAGAAGGGAAAAATAGAAAGCCCTATATTTACCAATGAGGATTAGACTTTCGCTCCGCGAATGACCGTGATGTGATGGAATTTTTATTCGGTTACATGCGGTACCAAATAAAAATTCGCCACGTGGGCTTTTCACCTTAAAAATACGTGATTTTTACGCCCGACGGCTCGAATCCCGCCCAAAAAAAATGTTTTTTTGTTCTTTTCGATTCCCGCCAATTGAAAAAAGTGGCATTTTGTCTGCTTTAGGGTACAAAGATTCAGTATATTCTCATTTTTTCTCTCATGTTTGCTGGAGCTAGTTAGATGGAAATAATTTTTGACGAAGAAATGTTGGTTGAATCTCAAAATACTCCTGAGAATCATAACAATGAGATGAAATCTCAGAATATTTTTGAGAATAATGAGATTGGATGCCAATCACATCTAATTTTTATTATTCTGCCGTATCTCACGACTGCTGGTTTTATTGGAATATGCCGCCAAAGATTCCAATGATTCTCTGCTCAATCTCATTATTCTCGGAAATATTCTGAAATTTCATCTCATTGTTATGATTCTCAGGAGTATTTTGAGATTCCACCAACATTTCTTCGTCAAAAATTATTTCTATCAAACCAGCTTTAACAAACATGAGGGAAAAAATGACAATATACCGAATCCCTTTACCCTAAAGCAGACAAAATGCCACTTTTTTCAATTGGCGAGAATCGAAAAAGACAATTTTTTGGGCGGGATTCGGGCCGTCGGGCGTATAAAACGCGTATTTTTAAGGTGAAAAGCCACGTGGAATTCAGTACCACATGTAGGGGTTCATGCGGTGCACGTACCGAATAAAAATTTGATGTGATGGGTGTCCTTTGTCTAGATCAGCTTGTATTTATTATCGAGCAGGGGGTGCTTTCAGTTGGATTTATGCGCTCATGACGACGAAGGCGAAGTGCTTTTTTCACGAGTGGATTTGTTCGGAAATAATAAAAAAGAGGAAGGACATGTAGTATTTAAACATACAAATATTAAACATTTTGAGTGTTATGATTGTAAATATGAAAATTTAGGTGTCCTCATTCATTTGGTGCATGTGTGTGTATGTTTGGGTTAAGCATCTTTGACTCGATTTTTATTAGAATGATTATATCTATTGGATTTTACATACAAATGCGTTCACACTATTTGCTCCTCACCTCTAATAAATTAATGGAATTTTTGAAGTAAATTTAATTTTCATATTTGCTTTTTTTTAACAATATAATTGTTTATTTTTATCTATTTTAACCTATTTTTTAAAAACTAAAATCACTTATTTTGAAATATTTAAAATAATTTTTGGGTGTGGGGTAGTTTTAAAAAAAATAAAAAATATATATTTTTAATAAGCCAAATATATTTTATTACTTAAACTCCTTCATCAAGTACTTGTTTGTGTATAAAAGTGTGAGGAAGGAGATGATATAAATAGGGCTGTTAAAATGGCTCGTTGTTCGCGAATAGCTCGTGTTGGACTAGTGAAGAAGCTTTTGTTCGGCTCGTTCGCTAAGGTAATGAGTCGAACACGAATAATGCGAACAAATATTTGTTTGTTCGTGTTCGGCTCGTTTTGGCTCAAAATACTACTAATCAATTATATATATATATATATATATTTGATGAATAGTATTTAAAAAAAAATAATTGACTACAATGCTACAAAGATTTATAATCAATTAACAATATTAATGAAGAAAATAGAATAAAAATTATTAATTTAGATTCAAATCATGTTTTAAATCTTGCCCCAATCCTTAATATTTTATGGCTTTGCGATTAGGGTTGTCAAAACGGCTCTTTGTTCGTGAACGACTCCTGTTCAGCTCGCTAAGCAAACGAGCTTAACACGAACACATTTTTTGTGCTCAAAATATAAACGGGCCGAACACGAGTTGAGCCTAAGCTCGCTCGTTTACACCCCTAGATATAACTATTAATTTAAATCATATTCATACATCATAAACGTTAAAAACATAAAATTAAAAAAAATATTTTGACATACATGTCATGTATTTGTATTAAAGTGTCAAAGCAATTTCTGATTATTTTGAGTTCATTCTCTTCTATGTTACCATGTAATAAGCTCATTTTCAAAATAAGATCTGCCCACAAGAGAACTACCTAAGTGCTTGTCATAAAATGTCTATTGTAGGGAGTTACAAATATAAATGCAATTAGAGAGGAGATGTATAATACTCTATAATTCCATCTAAGATGGAGCTTATGTTATGTCAATGAAGCAATGCCGACTTATGATTTTCTTAGCTGAATAAATACATGTTCACACATTAAATACTATATCCATACAATGTATGCCAATTATTAAAAATGACACATTTGTAATCTCAAAAATATATTAAAAAAATTATATTAAATAAGTGAATTGAGCTGTTAAGTTTGTCAGATTTGAAATATGTTTGATCTTTCAACTATGCACTAAGAGATTCTAAAAATGGTTTAACAACTTAATTTGGATTTAATTTGACTTAAATTGAACCAATTTGAATGTTGTTGAGTTTGTCGGGTCGAGCCGACCAGTTTGACTGTAACTATACTGAAATTTGAGTAATGAATAATCTTTCATCAAAATTTTAATGTTTCTTGTTCAAAAATTATCTTGAGATTCATGAATTTGCTCAAAATTCATGTCAGATGATGAAAATTTTTTGATAGCTAATCACTCTTTTATATTTTATTATTTATTTTATCTTGAAAATTTATAGTATGGCATTCAAATTGAATTTTGATTTAAATTACTATAACAAAATTAACAATATTATTTATTTATTTATTTATTGTATTGTATTGGATCGGATCATGCTTAAAACCGGCCACTTCCACATCGGGCAGGCATTTTATCCCACTTTTCTTCTCAAATCAAATTCTTCCCAGCTCTGTCGAGAAGTCTCCCTCCGGTCAATGCCGGCGCCTACTCAGCTCTTTCCCATCATCTCCTAAAATTCTCAGCAACGCAGCGCAACTCAACCGCGAAGGAAAGAAGCAATCTCTTCCTTCCGAGTTCAGATAGTTGGAACTGGAGATAAGGAGGACGAAGTGGATTGCCGCGAGGAATCGGAAGCGGCCGGAGATCGGCGAGGGATTAGATGGCCCCCTTCGCTCAGGAGAAGAGCGTGCTTCTCCCGGTAGTTGATTCTCCTCTTTCCGGCGATGAGAGCCTCTTCAAGGGCTCCGGGATGACCAAGAGGGGTGCTCGCGCTGCTCTTTCGTACATGCTCTGTGCAGGTTAGGTCTTCCTCCTGTGCTATTCTTTTTCCGATCTGTTTTGATTATCCTCTTTGGTTGATATTGGGAGTGGGAATCATTAGCATGGTTTGACTGCATATCATTCTACGGAGGGGGAGGGGGGCGTTCGGCACAAATTTATTTGGAAGGTTTATATGTATGCTGCTTAATTCTTATCATATTTCATATCTAGCCCGCATTTTTTAATTTTTACATATGTACCACCTTTCTTATGAATGAGAAGGTGTACATCACATTTAGAAGTTGGAAGATCTGCATACATAGCAGTCAATTCTTATGTAATTACCCATCTAATACCTAAACTTCAATTTTTAGATATATGGAACCTTAACTATGCATGGAAAGGTGTATTTCACTTTTTTAAAGTTTAAATAGTGATTTTTTAATGTAAAATAAAAGAATTGAGTGGTAAATTTTAAAAAATAAAGGTTAAGTTTTAGATATGTGAACACATAGGAATAGTTGGTGTGTGAGAGAAAAATATCTAACATGTAAACTTCACTCTTTTACATTTATAATACCAAAATCTTTCATATCACACCAAAACTACTACCATTTTAACTTTTAAAAAGAAAAAAAAAGGAAAAAAAAAACTTTTCTGGCATAGGTAAGGTGAAATTTATGTAAAAATTAAAGTTTTGGTGTTAGACATGTAAAAACATAGGAATCCAGTGGCATGTATGTAAGTCTTCCAAACAGAAACAACCATCATTACCAGTCCAAAGCTTATTTGAGAAAAGTTGAGGTCTGATAATGGGTCAATATTTACTCTTGAAATTGCCCTACTACTACAACAAAATGAACCCAAATCAGAATTTTCAAGTCCTACAACGTTCTTCAGCAGCAATGTGGCACAACCTAATTTAGTAATGGTGAGTGGTAGGCAATGGTTTTCATAGGATATCACTTTCAGATGGCCTCAACTTAAATCATTTGCCGTTAAAAATAAGAAAGTGTGGGCTACGGCCTCACCCGCAGTTGATATGCTAAAATTTAACTCAATCTTATGGAACAAGGTTTGACTATTAGATTAGGTGTGCAGGGTTTATGAACTTTGAGTGGAAAGAATAGGGCAGGTGCACATTAGTGATTATAAAATGGAAGATTTACATACATACCATTGAATTCCTGTGTTCTTACATATCTAACACCAAAACTTCATTTTTACATACATGCCTACATTGCCTGTACATCAAAAGGTGTATTTCACTTTTTTAAAACATAAAAAAGATAATATTTTTGATGTGATATGAAAATTTGTGTGTTAAAAATCTAAAAAGTGAAGTTTAAATGTTTGATAAGTAAATACATAGGAATTGGTTATTTATGTAAATGCCCCATATGAGCAATAATAAATAGTAATTCCTTTCATAAAAGTAAATTAAATAGGAATATTAGAAGTTAGTGTGTTGGTAAATTAGGAAAATAATTGATAATGAGTTGAAAGATAACATTTTTACTTGAGAAGAGTTGGTACTAGGATGATTGCTCTTATGATTATTAGTGAGTATATTATAAATGCATTTATGCTGGTATTTTTCAAGTTAGATTAAAAGATTGAAAGTTGGTCAGCTTTGAGAATTGATGGATGAACTGTTATAATATATGCTTTGTGAATAAAGGATGTTATTTGAGTAACCAAATTGGACATATTAGGTTTTAGTAGGATAAACAATGAGAACAAGCAATGTATCATGAACTTACAAATAATATTCAAAAAAGAATCTAGGTGTAGTTCTAATTGATGAGACATATATGTGCAAATAAGTGGATTTTAGAACAATAAGAAGTGTTATGGAAATAGTGGGCTTAGAATTAGCATAAGAAAAGTTGGATATATGATATACAATTTTAATGACTTGATATTGATAATAAATCATTATTATTCAAAGATAATGCATGTGTGCCTTCCTGTTGATTTCATGACCATGTAAAACTCATTTTTGGACGAACTTTAAGTCACTTATCTCTTTGAAAGCATTATTTATTTTGTTACGTTTTGCACATGTCAAAACAACATCAAATGGATCATGAAGAGGCTGAGGTCTACCAAATGCACCGTATTGATCCATTTTGG
>NEWO01000026.1:561939-599929 GCA_003013225.1 Phalaenopsis aphrodite
GATTGGACATGGGAAAATCAAATGGGAATGACTCAAAATATGAACAATTATTTAAGGAATCCAAGGGAAAAAAAAGTAGGGGATATCACAGATCCAGGAGAAACCCCGGAGATGTCCCAACTATCCTATTGTTCGGCTTTATGTTTTTGAAATGATGTTTATTTGATATTTCAATCCTGCAAATTATTTAAGATTTAGGACTTATATTTGCACAATGTCAGACTATGCAAATAGCCTAAAGGACAGGAGGATTTACACCGTACCGTACGGTAACCTCGGAATCCTAAAACGTTAGGACTTATAATTACACAACAGAGTTGTGCAAAAAGCCTAAAAAAATGATCATAGGGGTTGTTATTTAAACTAAGGAAAGTGTATAGAGTTGTGAAAATGTTTTGCTGCTGCAGATTCATCTTGAAGTTATCCTTTGTCGCGCTGCCCACGATGTTTGCTCCGAGCCTCTTCGTAGTAGCACCTCCTGGTTTAGTTTTAGTTTTGAACATGCTCCTAACCACTAGGTTATCCTAAACTAAGGCATAGCGTATCAAAGTAACTAAATAAATAATGCGCTTGAGAAGGCAGAAGAGAGAGAGAAAAAAGAGTGGGAGAGAACTGATATGCTAGAAGAGAGGATTGTACCACACCCAACTGAGATCCAATTTTGGGGATCATAGCTCATTTTATATTTAATCCTCCTCTTTTATAGGGAGGCAATTTCTTTATATAAAATAAGCATAGGTTATCATCTTTACCGACTCTTTAGGGACATTTTGCTGTTTTTTTAGTTAAATCATTAGTAAGATTCAAATCTACTTGAAAATTTTCTTTCCAAAGTCAACCGCCGACTTGACGGACAACTGAAAGCCTCAACCTTTTATTACACTCCTCTTTGTATTTTAGTCGGTCTTTCACATTCGACCATTCGTACTCGAACATTTATATTCTACCAACGTGTGTCAAGGCTGGCGGTGTTGGGTCACTTCTTTTTTTCTGCCTTTTGGGCTGGATCGTTAGTAGGTCTGGATTGTGTCAAAGGCCGATTTAGATTATTTTTTTGATTTTGTTGCTTGCATAGCTATTTTTAATTGTAGAATACCTTACCTGATCATAATTTTTAGAGGAAGTCTTGACTGATACTATAAGCAATGGAAGTATGGTCATAAGCAAGCTGAGTTTGAGCAAGCTAAATTGTTCTGTTCGAAGTGTTAAGCAAGTAAAACATTTTTGTTTTTGTTCAACTTATTAACTTATAGAGCCGAATTTGTGTTGTTCATGAACATAAATGTACTTAAAAGTATCTTTAAGTTATTGTATATGCATTTCACACATCACCTAGGCAGAGTTTGTGAGAGAAGATAAAGTGAAGAAGATAATCTAATAGTCTATAAAAGAGGATAAAAAAAAGAGTGTTCCTTCACTTGAGGAGGGCAACTCTTATTTATAGGCTCGAGGTTGACCACGCTCAAGAGAGGTTATATAAATGGCCACACGAAAGAAAAGATTGTGACTGCTTGAACCATCATGAGGTACAACACTATGTTTGTAGGTGTAGCCAATGTTGTTGCAAGGATCCAAGGCAAATTGATGAAGACCCACTTTTAACGGTCAAGTTAAAAATGGGAATTTCCGATTTAATTTAATTCAGAAATGATTTATAATCTCAAGGGAAATAGGTGAAAAAGAGAGGATGAGAGAAAATTGAAATTTAAATTTGAATTTTTGGGATGATACAATCTAAAGAGGAGGCAGGGTAGCGTAATCCACCTTTTCCTTTACATAAGAGAAAAATAAATTGCAAATTGGAAGATTAGTTGGAATCAGAAGAAATGAGAATTTAGATAACGATTGAGAGATTAATAGACTTACACTTAGATCCCTTAAGCTTTGAATCAATTTAAATTCAATTCCTTTAACTAGGATTGAAGCACAACTCACAACTCCTTTGCCAAAATTATGAGTTGACCCCTGGGTTTTAGGATCCTGATAGCGAGCTAAGCTGGATCTATAGATATTTGAGGGTTAGTGGAAAGACACTTAATTGAGATTAGACACCTTAGGACACTTCAAGTTTAACTTAAAGTGCAGGCATCCTAGATTTCAGAAGCACAACCTTGAGAGATAGTTTATCATCCTAATTTTCAAATGACCCTAAGAAATCCAAACATCTAGCCTCANCTTTTGGTGATGTTCAACAAAGCAGCTTTGTCATCATATAATTTTCCATCGGCTAATGTCATCACACTTTTACAGGTAACTTCCTCACTCATAATTTTATGATGCTTATTTTGAAAAATGTAAAATAGTCCCCAATTTCTTATAATCTTTAATTTCAATGTGTGGCTTAGTAATGTTTGAAAAATGTAAAATAGTCCCTAATTTCTTATAATCTTTAATTTCAATGTGTGGCTTAGTAATGTTTGTGGCATATATGTCACCCTTTGCAATGACTTACATATAAAAATTATGCTAAAAATTAAACTTCACTAGGCACAAATTCAAGGCCTGTTAACAATCAAACCTTTTTCCATATCTTTTTTTTCAAAATCAATTTCATATTGTTTACATACATACCTCCCAATTCCTATATATTTACATATCTAACACCTAAACTTTACTTGTTTTACATTTATACCACCCAAATCTTTATATCACATAAAAAGACTTTTATTTTAGCTTTTAAAAGGTTAAATACACCTTTTCGTGTATAGGCTGGGAGGCATAAATGTAAAATTAATTTTTGGGTTTTAGATATGTAAATACATAAAAATTGGTTGGTTTGATTGTAAATCTTCCTTTCATTTTTTATTTTTCATTTTTATAACTCTTGTTTTTATTCTTATCTCTTCATAGATGATATCCTCAACTTCACTTCTTTTTGTGCTAAAACGTTGGAAGATCATCACTTTCATTGCCAGTGATCACTGGTCTTCAACCGAGTTCGGAAACTTTGTTCCTCCGAATAAACTTTTGCAAACGCTTCCCCTTTCTTTGGCGTATTTGCTATATATGGTTTGTTGCTGTAAATCTGTTCTAAACTGTAATTTGAAATCATCTGACCTTTTTTAGTAGTTTAGCCCTTTGTCTCCTTTGTGAATAGCTTGCAGGGATGGAGTCTGTGCGTGGAGTAAATGTTCCCATGTATACCACCCTTAGGCGCACTACTGTCGTCTTTACGATGATTGTGGAGTACCTACTTATAGGACAGAGGTATACACTTTCTATTGTTGGCAGGTAAACGGCCTTTCTTTTTCGTGGCACTCACTTTACAAATTTATTTTTGTTTGCTGTGCAATTTAAATTTACATTTTAATTCAAACAAAATACCTAGTGCTTGAAGCTCCACTAATGTTAGGTCTGCTGAAAGCTTAATGTGCTATATTTTTATATTGTTGAGAGGTTGTTATGCAAATCTAAAATCTATACTCATTTGATATGCAAATCATTTAATTTACAATGTTCTAGTTATCTTTTTCTGTGTGTAAACATATCTATGTGATGATCTTATATGAAAAGGTTGTGTTGTATAGTATTTTTAGTATTTTATTAGAAATAATTCATTACTCTTAAGGTCTGTACTTAGTCCGTTTAAGTTCACATTGAATTCAACAATTGTTATGATGAGAAAAGTTGGAGAAATAAATCTTACATTTTGTTAGACTAATTTGCTTCGTCTATTGTTATTGATTATTTTGGGTCATTTACATACATAGCACATAATTCTTATGTATTTACATATCTCACACATAAACTTTAATATTTACACATAGCTCTCAAATCTTTAATATCACATAAAAAATAGCTATATTATCACTTTTTAATGGTGAAATACACCTTTTCATGCATGGGTTTAAAGCATCAAAGTGCTATGAATGTGAATATGAAAGTTTAGGTGTGAGTTATATAAATATATATGAATTGTGTGCTGCGTATGTATATTTCCCTTCATTTTTTGGTTTCAATACCCTGCTTTCTATTGCTCTTCTTCCTGTTTTTTTTCTCCCACAATTACTGATTCTATTATTCACTACTTCCCCTATTTGCAACTCCTTGTATAGGCCATTTTCTTTATTGTTAATGTGGGCTTGCCTCAAACTTAAATACTTCTCTTTATTCTATCTTGTTAATTGGCTCAGCTCTCATTGGACGCATGACACTACCTTCTATTGGATGTGATGCATGGCTCCGTGATTTTTTTTTAACGTTATTCATATGTTTTTTTTTTTCTTCTAGTAGTAAACTGAGATTGAATTTTTATGAAAGATTTGATATTTCTGGCTTTCATAAAGGATGATTTGAAGTAGTTTGAATAGATTATGTAATTTTTTTTGTTGTTTTTTTATCTTTCGTTAGCTCTAAATAGAATCTTTCAGACATACATATTTATTTATATTGAGTATTACAACATGGGTTGCTATTTTCTTAAATTTTTTTATTTTGTGTGCTTGTTGGATGTGTATTCTTCCAAGTGCTTTCTAGCCATTACATATGGGGGAAAGTCTTTTTATACTGGCTTGAGGTCTAATTATTTTTTTAGGTAATTTCTATCGTCATTATTATTTTAATTTGTTTAAATATTTGTTTTGTGTGTGATTAAAATTTGCCTTGGGTTATATGTATTGGATTTTTTATTTTCCTAGTGCCAACTTATTAATGTTTGTTCACTATTTTTCTTATGAAATTTCAAATTTTAATGACTAGTAAATTATCATTTAGAATGACCAAAATGTGTTTTCTATTTTTACATAAAAGTGAGTTTTTTTTTTTTTGCTAAAGTTAAAAGTTGGTATATGTGGATGTGGCTTTAATTTGTTTTTATGGTGCATATCATTAGTCATCCTAGGTTGTATTACTAACCTTTAATCATCTTATATGAGATTGGCATTAGAGCTTGCATCATCATTATAATTAAAATATGACATAATACTTCGCCAATAGAAAATATTATTAAACTTGCAATTAAAACAAAATAGTGTGTGGCATTACTCTAAATGAATGCAACTTCACCATTGAGAGGATCAAAATTATGTATTCTTACATTCAATGGGAGGCATATCCTGGAGATATTCTTAGACTAGATTACTGAATTGGATTGCTTCTTTGAAGACTATCATTTATTTGATTTTTAAAAAGTTAGCACTACTCAAATAAAATTAGTTGAGCTTGCTTAAACTTATTCGTTGGCATATTGTATAAAAAATGATCTTAATTTATTAGAATGAAGTGAAAATATGACACTCGATAGGATGCAATGAAGGGAACGGATTCATGTAGCCGACCCTACTAAGTGGGATAAAGGTTTTTTGTTATTGTTGTCGTATTTTTAAACTTATTCGTGTAGTATTGCAAGCAAAACAAAATCTTGATTAAAATGAAATATAAGCTTGAAGAACAATATATGTTATACACAACATTGGGAGCAATTAAATATTTACTTTAAGGGTTATAGACAAAGTAACTCTATTGTGTTTGCACATTATAATAGGTTTATGGGATTTATATTTAAATGTGATTTGCCTTGACACTTGAGACTATCTTATTATCATTATATATTTTGTTAAATGTCTTGAGCTATTAAGTTACAATTTATTTAATATAATCAAGGCATTAATCAAATCTTTGATTATTGAGACTTATTAAGTATGATCTATTAGTAAAATATTGCTTGTAATTCAAATCCCCAAAGTTAAATCTTTTTCCTCTCCTCTCAGACATATCAAATATAGCTTGAAAAATAAATTGTTTTTTGCCAAATCTAATATTACTAAAGAGATTGGAATGAATCTTGTTTTGAAGATGAATTTGATGAAAATTTATTATTATTGTTGAACTCTTTATATATATTTTGGTGTTTGAATTAGAACCTATATTAGAACATAAATATGAACTTGAACTGCTTATAGAAACCCTTGAATATGAACTTGAACTGCTTATAGGAACTCTTGAATATGAACGTAATTTTATAAGTGGCATTGAATCTATCCTTAAATTTATATTTGAAAAATTAACTTGCTAAATATAATAAATGAATAGGAAAGTGAAAAACTCAATCTTAGTTAAGATGCTAAATAAATTAATTAAGTTAATGTAACTCTTGATGAAAATTTTAACAAGCTTGTATACCTATTAAAGTGAATTGATTTTATTTATACTTAGTTTTTCTTACAACAAATTCATAAAAAGAGATTAAACGTGGAAAGTGAAACTAAATCAATTTTTTGATGAATTTATTAATTAAAAAGACCATAAAAAAAATAAATACTGTTTGGTTAATTCTTAAAGTCTGTAAATCATCTCTACTAAGAATTAAAACATTCCTGGTTAGCTTTCTTTAAGGAGGTTGTCCATCCATATTGATATTTTCTCTTTGTGTGAATTACTTGTTTTTAATTTTCTTCATCACCGCAACATATAGGAATAAGTTATAAATCAATACAAGTGTCCCTTAGGATTTGTGATGCATTATAGTATTTTTTTTTACATGTTTTATATTCATAGGATTTGCATAATTTGCACGATATGCATGAAGTTATTCACATAAAGCTAATTATTTATTATGTTCATGAATACTATTTTTGAGATGAATAGGAGACAAGTGGAATTCAATTTGTTGATTAGTGTATTTAAAGACATTACTTATAAGAAAGATGAGGCCTCATAAAAGTATAAAATCTGTCGGGATAAATATTTATGAATTAAAAAATATTAATAATTTTTTAGTGATCAAACTTTAATGTTTCTAATTTAACTTTATTTTATGAATCTACTGTCAGTTCTCTGAATTCCTTTTTCATCCCCTTATGAATTCACATCCAATATCTTGTGAAATTGATTTACTTATCTAGTTTTAGTAGATGACTTTTATGTAAGGATTGTGGCTATTACTAGTGGATATTACAGCTTTTCTTAAAAATGAACATAATGATGCAAATCTTCATCTATACTCATTGTTTATGCAAATCATGTGCATAAATGTTGTATTAATTATTTTTTTTTACCTTATTTTTATGTAAAAATATAACTATATTGATGGGCCTTTTTGAATGGGACATGTTCTCTTATATTTTGAGTATTTTATTATGATTAGTTCACTATTTTAAGATTCTGAGTTAACTTGTTGAATTTAAAATCAGATTATTTAAAATACATGTTCAATTAAATAATTATTGTAATGAGAAGGGTTATAAGGATGTCAATTTTTGGGATATTATGCCTTGTTTTCTGTTACTAGTTTCCTCAACCTACTATCCATTGTTCTACTTCTCATTTCCCGTTACCTGCTATTGCTGTCTCTGTTTTCTACTACTTCCTATTGTTTGGTCTCTGTATAGTTCAGTGCCTTCCTATTATTATCGTCTCAGTCTCCTCAGTCTCGTTCTTCACTACAAGCTATTATTTTATTGAGAAATTTACATATGCAGCACACCATTTTTATGTATTTACATATCTCACACCTAAACTTTCATATTTACTTACAAAGCACTGTGGTGCTTTAATCTTATGCATGATTAGGTGTATTTCACTTTTAAAAAGTGATGCTAGTGTTATTTTTGATGTGATATTAAAGATTTGAGTACTACATGTGTAAATATGAAATTTTATGTGTGAGATAATTAAATACATTAGAATTGTGTGTTATTTATGTAATTGCCCCTATTTTATTTTCATACTACTCATGCTGCCTGTACTTCCCGCTATTCAATTTCCTACAACTAACATCACTAACTCTTGTTATTCTTCCTATTGCCACCTCTGTAGCCTGCTAATCCAGCTGTTGTTGCCTCTGCTGTCCCACTAATCTTGATATTCTAAGTGTTTGTGTTGGTGCTTGGAGTGATCGTTAGGTTTAAGAAACCGGCGAAGATGTTAATTTTTTACTATTTTGTGCTCTTTTTGTTCAACTGAATTCATGTGATGAACACATTTGACTAGGGCTATATTTCTTCTGATTTATCTTCTAACTCAGAGTCATCAAACTGTATTTTGATTAGGGGAAAGTGCAACAATAGTCTCTAAAGGCTTTGTAAGGGGAATTTTAGCGCCCTAGTCTATAAAAATGTTAAATTAGCCTTTACTCCTTTAATATGTGTCGAAACAATCCCTAAACATGTGGATAGCAAAATCATTTCAACCCATATTAAAAGTGTCTGGGAACTAATTTGATATTATATTTACTCTGGGACTAAAATGGTTCCCACAATCGGGTGATTATTTTAGAACATTTCTTAATTTAATAACATCAATGGCAAATTTTTTTCTTCTATTGCATTATTTGATTTGCCTTGTCTTCTTGGCACTTTATAAGTTGTAATTCATCATTATTGTTTGAGTAGTTTGACATTTGTTCTATGTTCTGCTAAATTTAGAAAATTTCTTTTGTTGTGTTCACAGTCTTTTTACTAATAGAATGAATGAATGCTTTGCGTCCTCTGATTCGTTTCTCGATGATATACTAAGGATTCTATCAGTGTGGTGTTAATCATTTTTGGAGCATTTGTTGCTGGAGCTCGAGACCTATCCTTTGATACCTATGGCTATGCCATCGTTTTTCTCTCCAACATCACGACTGCAATATATCTCGCAACTATAGCTCGCATTGGTTAGACTTCATCTCACAACATTTTAAGTGTATTTAAAATTTTGGGAAATTTACATATGTTGCACACAATTTATATGAATTTACTCTATATATATATATATATATATATATATATATATATATATATATATATATAATATGTGAAAATTTGTATTTCAATATTAAAAGTAAAAAAAAGTGCTATTTTTAATGATATTAATGATTTGAGTGTGATGTATGTAAATACATAAGAATTGCATGCTACGTATGTAGATGTCCCTAAAATTTTATGCTTAATTTGACATTTTTCCTGATCTATGTTGTTTTAGGCAAATCAAGTGGCTTGAACACCTTTGGTCTCATGTGGTGCAATGGTATAATGTGTTTCTTTTCCTAAATTTGAGGGTGCTTAATTTTCCAATTAATGTCTTAATTTAAGTTTGAAATTTTCTGCATATAATTATTTCTCAGTAGGACGCAATGGAGAATAAGGATTCATGTTGCGACCCCATTTGGTGGGATAAAAGTTTGTTGTTGTTGTTGTGATTATTTTTGTATTTTTTCAGGTCTGGTATGTGCACCTATTTTATTGATTTGGACACTAATTCGAGGTGATTTGGACTCGACCATCAATTTTACTTACTTATATTCTACAGGATTCCAGGTAGGATCCTATTTCCGCACCCTCACCAATTTGTTTGTGCTGAATCTCTCAGTCTATTTGATGAATTTTGTATTTTACTTGCAAATTTTACTGAGAATTTGATGAAAGTGTGTAGTCCACTTTATCTCTTTTGAGACATTAATATCTCCATCTAATGTGGCTATGCCTGATTAATTAAATCCAATATTTTTTTGCGTAGATTTATATATATACCAGATACCACTCAATCTTATGTATTTACATATCTAACATCTAAGCTCCAATTTTTACTTATATGCCACCTTACCTCTGCATGAAAAGGTGTATTTCACTTTTTAAAAGCTAAAATAGTGGTATTTTTGATGTGATATGAAAGTTTTAGGTGGTATAAATGTAAAAAAACAAAGTTTAGATGTTAGATATGTCAAAACAAAAGAATTCTGTGGTAATGTACCCCCGTTTTTTTTTTCCTGTTTTCTAATGCTGTCACAAGAACTTTAGGGCCTTTATGATTTTTCTATTTCGACAAGCTAAGCGAGCAATATGGAATTTACATTTTTTAAGTGAAGTTGAACCATTTTATCAACCAAAACAGTTAGGTGGAATAAACTTAATAATTTTGTAATGATAATTAGGAGCTCAAGTTTCAATAAGTTTATTAGTCAAGTCTAATAAGACCGCTTTTGCTAACAAACTTATAATCTGTCGTGAACATAGAATGATTAGCATTAACTGATTGAATTTAGAAAATAATATGTAAGGCACTCAAATGGAAATCAATGACTTTGCCAATGACTTTTGCATAATACCGCAATGTACGGATTACGTAGGTGCATTAATTTCAAGAATTTAGGCAGAATTAGAGAAATTCCATGAAGATACTGTAAAGGTGTGGACTTAGCCAAAACTGCTCATTATCCCAATTATTTATGGTCTTTATCATATCAATTCTTATTTTTCATTTATTTTTGTTGAGTAATGTCTAAGGCGGTAAACCTATTCTCATAAATCAATTTGAATAACTTCTATTCATTAAACTTCACATTTGATATTTTTTCTTTCTAATCATTTGCTGTTTATTTTGTCGACTTATGTGTGTATATTTTTCTTTTTGCTTTACATGCCATAGCTTCTATGTCTTATTTCAATCACCTTATGTTTAATAGATGTCACTTAAAATCTTTAGATTTCTCGGGTCTATTATGCAAAGTGATGGTGATGTAGATGGGGATGTTATTAGTACAATTCAAGTTGGATGGTTGAAGTTGAGGAATGCATTGGGCCTATTGTGTGATAGAAAAGTACTGCTTAGACTTGGAGAAAATTTTATAAGATGGTGGTGAGACTTATAATATTTTATGACGCAGAATGTTGGCCTATAAAAGAGAATCATAAAACTAGATTAAGTATTGCTGAGATGGAATGCTTAGATGGATGAGCGATTTTACACTTAGAGACAAAATTCAAAACAAAATATATCCGTGAAAGGATTGGTGAGGGTTGATGTAGCTCCAACGGTAGACAAGATTTAAGAGGGTCTTCTTTTAGATAGTTTGGCCATATTAAATGTCGACTACATGATGATCCAAATGTTTTATATTCAACTTTTTTCAAGAAAGGTAGAGATAGACCTAAAAAGACTTGGGCATGTTGTATAAAAAATCATCATAATTTATTAGAATTGAATGAAAATATGATACTCAATAGGACACAATGAAGAAAAAGGATTCAGGTAGCTGACTCCACTTAGTGGGATAAAATCTTCTTGTTTTTGTTGTCGTATAATAATTCTTTGATTTATCTTTTATAATTTCGTTGTACGATCTTAACACTCTTATTTCAGCCACATTCAACTTACATGTCAATATTTATTTTACAACCCTACTTTCTGATCCATATTAAACCACGATGGTTTAATAAAATTTAATTTAAAAACTCACCGGTATCCTCTTATCAAACTAAACTTTCAAGGCACTTCTTAATCTTAAGTATCCAATCTTAATTCTAGATGCTATATCCTCATCTTTATTTCCAAGAGAGCGTAGGTATGCTTTTATTAATGTATTTCTATTTATTTTTACTATTCTTTTCATTTCCTTCTACATTAAACGGGTCAAATTCATCACATTTTTTTTTTACATGATCATATCAGTTCTAGCCCTTCTCTTGATATTATTTCTATGAAAAATTTGCATACATACCACACAATTATTGTCTATTTAAATGGCAAACACTTCTAAGTTTGATGTTTATATTTATGATTAATGTTATAATCACACTAAAACCCTTTCTTGAGAAAGCATGGTTCACGTTAAAAGAATTGGCAATCGTAGTATTTTGATGTCTTGTTGAGGATTTGAGTGTTACACGTGGGGCTGTAATTGAGTTGAGTCAAGCTGAGTATCCCAAAGGTTGGACTTTGGCTTGGTACAATTATAAGTTTTTCATCTCTTGAGCTTGTATTGAGCTTTCACATGTTCATGTTTTACAATTCAACTTGATTTATACTTGATTTGCTTAAGACAAGTGAACGGATTTTAAAACTAGCTAATCAACGAACTAAAAGTTCAAACAAGTATTTAGATTTTCATACAAAAAATTAAATAAATAATTTTACAAATCTAATTAATTAAATAATTTAACAAATCGGATAAGAAAATAAACTAACCTGCATGATATCATGTCGTGTTTATAATAAATATATTCTCACAAGAATTAATTTTGAGATAGAGAAGAAACATGCAGACAAGAGCAAAAAAATATGAAAGAACTTGTACTATCAATAACTCATAATACAAAATCTTTCATCAATTGATGTTGTAATATATTGATATTAAATATATATTTAAATAAACTTTAGTTAATCAAATTTTATTTATATTATATATTATGCATGATACAAGCTATCATCAAGCTTAATATCGAATATTTAACCAGTTACTTGTTAAACTACAAACAAATTTAGTTCATTTAATCTTTGAGCTTTTAAAAAATGTTCAAGCTTGTTTATTTGCTAATTTAAACAAACTCGATTGATTCTTAATCGAGATGAGCTTGAGTTGTTCATCGAGTGCATTGGTCCATTTACAACACCAGTTGCGTGTGCAAATATTAAACTTTAGGTGTTAGATATATAAATGAAGGAGAATTCTGTGGTATGTATGTAAATTCCTCTTTATTGAAAATGTTTATTTATTCGTGTGTTTACGAAGAAACATGTTCGAAATCTCTGAAATGAATTGGGTTTATTTATGATTTCAAAATAATTTCTTGGCAGGCTGTGCTGCTCTGCTCCTGCGTCTTAGCTTTTGCCTTGAACTACAGCATATTTTTGAACACAACTTTGAATTCTGCTGTGACACAAACTATCTGCGGTAATCTAAAGGTGCTAACTTCTCTACACTTTTTGGGTGTCTTCTGCATGTTTTATGGCATTTTTGGAAAATTTACATACTTAACACACAATTCTTAAGTATTTACATATCTACTACCAAAAGTTTGATATATACACATAAACACTGGTGTCATAACTCTATGCATGAAAAGGTGTATTTAAATATTAGTGGTATTTTTGATGTGTTGTTGATGTTAAGTTTTGAGTGTTAACAATGTAAATAAGAAGGTTTAGGTGTTAGATTTGTATATAGATAAGAATTGTGGGATAAGTATGTAAATGCCCCCTCTTTTTTTCTTATTTTGGCTTAATGTTATCTTGTTGCAGGATCTGCTTACCATTGGACTGGGCTGGGTATTGTTTGGAGGTCTTCCTTTTGATTTGGTGAGTTCTAAGTTAAGCATTGAATTTACTTGGGAGCTTCCAGGGTCCATTTGGAATAACTTTTTATTCGTTCTACTCTTCAAATCAAACGGCTATTACATTTTTATTTGGCTATTATTTTTTTGTTGCTTTTTAAAAAAGGTATTTCTCTATAGTAGCTCTTGGGGCTGTCAAAACGGCTCGTTGTTCGCGAACAGCTCGTGTTCAGCTCGTTCGCTAAGTTAACGAGCCGAACACGAACAACACAAATAAATATTTGTTTGTTTGTGTTCGGCTCGTTTTGGCTCGAAATACTACTAATCAATTTTATATATATCTTTGATGAGTAGTATTTTTTAAAAAAATTAATTGACTACAAGGCTACAAAGATTTATAATCAATTAAAAGTATTAATGAAGAAAATGGGATAAAAATTATTAATTTAGATTCAAATGATGCCTTAAGTCTTGCTCCAATCCTTAACATCTTATGACTACGTTAGGTTGTCAAAACGACTCTTTGTTCGTGAATGACCGTGTTCGGCTCGCTAAGCAAATGAGCCGAATACGAACACACTTTTTGAGCTCGAAATATAAACGAGCCGAACACGAGCTGAGGCTTGTTTACACCCCCAGTAGCTCTATAATTATTCTTGGAAGATTTACAAACATACAAACTCTTATGTATTTACATATCTAACTCCTAAACTTGAATTTTTTACATATATGCTATCTTATGCATGAAAAAGCATATTTTTTAGTTTTTTTTTTTTTAAAGTTAAAATAGTGGTACTTTTGGGGTGGTATAAATGTAAGCAAAGTTTAGTTGTTAGATATGTAAATACATAGAACTTGGGTTAATGATACCAAAGTGTTATAAACCTTAAATATCAAATTTTAGGGGATATGCATATAAATTTCTCTAAATATAATATTAAAGAAAATTGTTCCAAACGGGACCCTATGCTTGTTCTGAAGATAATGATTTGATTTTGATAAAGCTTTAGTTTTTAGTTGCTTTTGCTATTTTAATCTCTTGTGGCTTATAACTTTGATTTGATTTTATTTTTATATTTTTACAGCTTAATGTGATAGGCCAAGCTCTTGGTTTTGTGGGCTCTGGTCTGTATGCTTACCTCAAAATCAAAGGGAAGTAGCTTTATTTTTTACGGTAGAAACTAAGCTCAAAAAAGTATTTCCAAACGCATTTCTTGTAGTTCTGATTCTATCAATAGATTTTGAAGAGTTTGCTGCGAGAAGATTGTTGTGCAAATATTTTAGGGCATTTATAGGAGAAAAATTTGCGTACGTGAGACATCCGCAGAGCTGCGTATGTCATAGGTTATTCAGAGGGTATTGGAAGGTTATAGGCAGGTTACACCCCATGTAACATCCCAATATTCTCTGAATAACCTCCGACGTATGCAGCTCTGTGCACGTCTTACGTACGCAAATTTTTCTCCATTTACAGACATGTTATATATTACAAATCTTACACGTGTATTTTAATTTTGACATTTACACCAACCAAATCTTATGTATCACAAAAAATCACTTTTTACTTTTAAAAAGTGATTTCTTTTAGGTATGCGTCATATATGTAAAAAAATTGAAGTTTAGGTGTTAGGTATATAAATGCATAAATATCCAGTGGTCTGCATGCAAGTCTTTTTCACAAGAAAAAAAAATATATACTTAAAATTTTTATTTTATTTTCTAAGCTTTGAAGCTTGTATGTTAGTTGGATTTCTTATATTTTTGTTTATAAATTATTGAATTTAAATTTGTAATTAAGGGTCTATTTGGGGCTGCTACAGTTTATTGAATAATCTGCTGATAAGCCAGGTGCGATGACTATTATAAATTTTTATTTTTTTTGTAAAAGTCAGACCGTTGTCAGAAAGTTGTCACAACACTTAGATAAGTGTAGTGTGAAAACACATAAGCTGTCAAAACGTAGTTTACCCAAATAGGTTAGGTGCTTTTTCAAAACACCACTGCACCAAATAAGCTGCCCCAAACAGACCCTAATTGTTCATTTATTTGTCCTACTCACTTATTTAGTTGATGATCATTTAAAACGAATGCTAAAAAAGAAATAATTTATATTTGTATATAACAAATGTATAAAGCATGGTTGATGTATCTTATAATTTGAACATAAATATAGTTTTATAAAATAAGGGGCTGTCACCTATATATCACACAATTCTTAAGCATTTACATATCTAAATATTTACATGGTTATTGCTCAATTTTTTAATATTTCATAAAAAAATATAGTAATCACTACCATTTTTAAAGTAAATTATGCATTTTTATGCATATGCTTACGACATCAAGGTGCTAAAAATGTAAATATCAAAATATGGGTGTTAGACATATAAATGCATCTAGTTGTGTTATGTATATATAAATTTCCCATAAGGTAATTGGTTAGTTAATGTATATGGTTTTGAGGGAATATGGGCTAAGTTCTAGATGAGAAATAACTTTTGTTTAAAAAGTCAATTATATGTGAATTAATTATACATGAATTAATTAGCGAAGCTTTTGGATAATTTAATATTATTAAATATATATATATATATATTGGGCATTTGCATGCATATCACACAATTTTTACTTATTTACATATGTTTTAAAAGTGAAATATAACTTTTTGTGCAAATTTATAGTGTCAAAATGTTATAAATATAAATACCAAATTTTAGGTTTTAGATGCTAAATATATAAAATTTATGTACTATGTATGCAAGTTTTTGCTTTTTTTTTCTTGGTTATAAGTGTGGATATTTAATCGAAGCTTATATCATATTAATGCATGCTAGAAAATTTACTGCGGTATGATAATGTATTATCGTTTGAGTAGTGTTTTATCGTTTTAGTTTTGCATGAGAATTCAACACAAACTTAGATAAAAGAAAACAACTAGTAGTGATACCCGAAGTTTTTACGAGGGAACATGTAAAGGGAAAAAATCACGGGGTCTAGTCCGGTTATAAAAATTAATTATAAGTTAATGATTACAAAGTCCCTTCGTCCCACATGCAAGAAAGGGTTACAAAGTTTCTAAATTACATTATTAACGTGCGAATGAACTTGTTGCAAGGAATGAACGATGATCGATGTTTATCGGCGCGACGACAAGTGGGGGTCGACGGTGGTTGGCGGTGTTCAACCACGACAGGAGCGATGTTGAACTTCAATTTCTTTTCAAAGCTTCAAAGTCTTCCTCAAGCCTCAGACTTTCCTACCTTTCTCAATAGAGCCCTGTATTACTGAAATGATATGTATACTTGCATCAGAAATCTCATTAAGTAATAATATTAACTTTTAATAACTCAATTTATTTGTTTGGGAGCGGAATTAAGTTTCTGATGCCCTTATCAGGACTTACATTATTGTGATAATCGACGAGGCAGATCATTTTTCACGGTTGCTTGTAGGAAAAGTCAAGTAGGAATGGATCAAATAAAAATAATTATTATCGGAGTGAAATGAACAAAAGGTTGGGGTGTCATAAACTTTAAGGCAAATCTCAATGTCCTCCCAAACTATCCTATTATTTCGCTTTACATCTTGAAAGTGAAGTTAGTTGGTGTTTACTTCTGCCATCTATTCAAATTTAGGGCATGCATTTGCACAATATACTATCATGCAAATAGCTTAAGAAAATAGAAGGATTTATGTCATATCGAACGAGCAATCTCAGAGTCCTAAAAAGTTAGGGTTTATATTGCACAACACGATTGTGCAAAAGTTGAAAGGATAATGTAAGGATTTACGACGTGCAGACAAACTAACTCGAAGTCCTATGGGTTTGTGCTATTTAAAACTACATAAAGTTTAGTTGAAGATCGTCAGCCGCTTCGTTGTTGGGTCTCATTATTGTCTGAAATTGTCCTTCGTCCACAGAAACTGTGTTAGATAAAAATCATTACAACTCCCCTATTATACATGACTCTCTGCAAGAAAACTGTCTCAAACAAAATAGTGTGCATGTCATACACCCCAGTAAACACGTAAAAAGCAGCACACAAAATGATGCATAGCTAGAGCAACCAAACTAGCAGAGAAATATAGTTGCGACATCTTTAAGACTACCCAACACCCTAGTACTAGCCTAAAACACCATCTAATGTATAGTGTCCTAGTCACAACATCTAAGTGTGTGCAGGAAGTAGGTAAAAGACCGCTTATGTTTTGATGGGTTCGCCGTCCTTGGCCCCTTCTTAAGGATCCAAGGATTCGTAGTGCCACTAAATGCAAATTTTGTATGAACAAAAGCTTTAAAAAGGTTAACCTTATGTATGGTCTAAGCGATGCATTAGTTTCAAAATAAATTTTGAAATATGATGCATACATAATAAAAAAATTATTTTCTTATATTTTCTTAAAATATGTCCTAAGAAAGGAAAGGCCTAAGTAATACCTATTAGACTCATTGGAACATATGTGTGCTAGTCACGATGTGATAGCTGGTATGACCCATCAAGACATTCTCGCAGGGAATACTTGTTAGCGTAGTGTGACCATCAATGAGTCACTCTGGTAATGAGTTTGATCTATAATCAAGATGATCGTGAATGCATACGCAAATTAAAAGTGGTCTAGTACATTGTGCCACTCTAGCGAGGTAGCAACAGTCACGAGATTGCAAAAAATTGTCAAGTATGGCATATACTCATGACGAATGCGCCGACAGGGCGGAAGTGCAAATGCAAATCTTAAGACATATGACACACATATGACATACCATGGTGGTGCCATGGTGACATAACTTGCACACCAAATGGATTCAGAGACCTTTGGAGCGTCATACGTACTAGGTGGCAGTAATGTGCCCGAGTGGACACACATCATGTACTTGGACAATTTAGAGGCCTTTAGAGCACAATGTGACATTCCTATGGCATGTGCAGATGATGACATAGAAAAGGAGGTGATGTAATTCTCATTAGAGAGAACTGTACACCGAGTAGGATTGATGTGCAAGCAACCCCCAAAGAGGGAATGTGAGTGTGTAAGGTAAATATGTAAGAACACAGACCCAAGTGCAAACTCCAAGCATGTGATTCATGGACATACATGATAATATGCAAGCAGAAATACAAGAGTAGAGAGTGAAAGCGTGAACCACATGTGTCATGGTGCAAAGGGATATAGTGGTGTCGATTACTCGATACAACAAAAAGCAGTCGATAAATCGATTAGGTCGATGGACATCGTCGATCAATCATGTCAACAAACAATGGCTAATAGACCGATTTAGCTGGTGTTGGTGCCAATTGATCAGATCGATAGAAAGTAGTTGTTAGACCGATCGAGCCGGTGGCGGGGCCAATCGATCATGTCAATGAGAAGTGGATAATAGATTGGTCGAGCCGGTGGTGGTGCCAATCTATCATGTCCTCGATAAGTGGTTGATAAACCGATCAAGTCGGTGGCGGCGCCAATCGATCATGTCGACGAGAAGTGGTTGGTAGAATGATCGAGCTGGTGGCATTATCGATCGTGTCAACAAGAAGTGGTCGATAGAACAATCGAACTGGTGGTGGCACTGATCAATCATGTCGACGGAAAGGATATTCGATCGAACCTACGTAGGCCTTTGATAAAAAAAACATGAAAAATTGACAGTTTAATCCACATTTTAAAGTCATGTTAAGAAAACAATCATATATGCAAATACATGCCAGCAAAAGAAACCCAATTGACATCAATGATGAACCATGCTCATTCTAGCGATCTCACGGGAAGCCTAGGGTAGGATGTTAACAAGGTGTACCAACTGCTCGTTGCATGGGGTGACAGACTATCAACCTCTATTTGCTCAGCATGAAAGATTTGCGTTAGAAAATTTTTTGTGGTCTAGGTAACGACAAGATCATGAGATCTATTGTTCTCTAAACCCAAGAAGTGGGTGCCATTCTCCTCATCAAGAAATGAAATCCACGAAGCAAATGCGAGATTTTTGCAATCCATGTTATCAGATTTTAGATTAGAAAAGGGGTAGGTTTCACTCTTAGATTTATAGGCGAAATCTATGGGTATTTTCTATAGCACACAAACATCCTAACATAGATCTTCTAGCATCTAGACCTAAAGGGCTTCCAGAATGAAAATGTGAGGCCTTTGAGAATTCTCACTAATGCGGTGTTTATTGACACGTTCTCTGGACTTGGCCTAGATCCTTCACGATGAGATGACAAAGTTGTCGTTCTCCTTCTCGTAAGAGGTGAAGAAGCTCTCCTTGCTAGAGAAGATGAAGAAATCACAAATGTTATCCTTCTATGAAGAAGCTCTCTTAAGCTCAACAAATGGAGAGTTGTTAGAGAGGAAGAAGAAGATGGTGGAGACGAGAGAAAACAAAAAAGAAGAAGGAAGAAAATATGGAAGAACTGGCCTCCCTGACCTTCTCCTTGAGGAAGATGACAAATTTCCTACTCAAAGCTCCCTTGCTCCTTCTACTCAACTGATCACAAATGGTCTGATCCCCCACCTTGCTTCAACCCCAAGAGGAGATATCATGTGGTTCCCAGTAAGAAATGACCATTTGCCTCTTTAAGAATGGTCTTAGGTTACTCCCCCGTGCCATTTTTGGGTGAATAGCCAAGAAAAAAGCATTATCTAGCAGTTAGAGGATGTCATTGGCGAAAAATCAGAAACCACTGCGTGAAAATTGTGATACATGTTGAACTTTCATGGCCACACCGAATATGGGTGTGGTCACACCCCTACTAAAAGTGTCACGGTATAGGGGTCGGTGTGGTCACACCAAAGACCCGAGTAATTACATCGAGATCTCTGCCTAAGTGGTGTGGCCACGCTGCCTTCGTGCGTGGTCACGCTAGTTGAGGGCCTTCAGACGCCTCTTGGTATTTAGGCTTAGTCACACTTATATCTCGGTGTAATTACGGTGGGGGCTCTATTTGGTTGGTGTGGCCACGCTCAAAGTAGGCATGCTCACACCTACTATAAGGCTTTCAAGTCATTAAAGAAGCTTCACTGTGGCCACGTCTGATTTAAAGCATGATCACGTCTAGGGTTGGATGTGGCTACGCCCAATCTAGGCATGGTCATGCTGAACACCACAAGGTTGGGCCTTCAAAAAATTTCATTCAAGACTCGTGGGAACCCCAAAGGATAGAATATGGGCAGGACATGACCCTTGAATATCCGTAGAGGTTGTAACTAAGTCTCAAGAGCTTAAGAGGATGTTCCACATGTGTATCACCTTGTGATGCAAAATTTATTAGCCCGGACCTTAAGCTTAAGTTACGAACACATGCCGAGTAATTTCATCGATGGTCTACATCACAAGAACATATGTTCAACAAACACAATCCCTATGATGTTGAAACGAACGTCAACTTGTAGGACGCCATGAGTGATGCCAACTTATCACTGATTGCCTAAGAGTGCGACTATGATGGTGCATACCCTAACTATTGTGTCCATAGCATACGCTAGAAGGTTCTATGGACTCTTTGAGTCAAGGTAGGTCACGCATGATCCCAATATGGTCTCGTATCACTCAGAGAAGACATGTTGTATATGTTGCATCAAAAATGGATGCCAACATACCTAGCTTCAATGCCCAAAGCTAGAGATGATTCCCTACCCAATAATGAAAAGCTTCACGAAGGGTACGGTGATAGTTATCCTGGTAAAGATTTAAGGGCACCTCCTCCCATAGAGAGTAGGCCCATCCTAAGAAGGATATATACCGATCACGATATAAGCCTCTTGATCAAACAAAAGCGGTCAACCCAAGATCTTATGGTTGATCCCCTAAACCACCTGGCCAAATAAAAGTAATCAGTCGAGATGCTAAGATCGCCCATTATTCCCTCTATTTACACAAACAAACCATGTCAATCCTCGGAGATGATCTCCTACCCGACAACGATAAACTCTACGTCGGATAATGGATAATCATCCGTGGAGATTCATTCAACGACTAATCAATTAACAACGAATAACACACTATCAAGGGCTAAGCACTAACCAAAGAGTTGGTTTGGAAAAACAATTCCTTGGAACCAATCGGATAGCCCAGAAAGCTATCAGAATGAAGCACAAAGAGTGCCTAAACATAGAGTATCTACATTAATTCATGTTATCATGTTTTTTTTTGTTTTAAATTTTTTCTTATTCTTATCGCATCTATCGTTATCTAGAATCAAGAAAATTGAGGAACTTAAAATGTGCCCCCAAAAATGGTGTGCACTGGTCTCAAGGCAATCCAACAGTCCAAATAAAGAGCTAAATAACTTGTACTACCCTCCTTAAAGGAAGGGTAAATGTATAATATTTTATTCCTCTTATGCTTTCTATAATTAGAGGAACCATAACATGTATTAGGGCTTTTTTGGGCTCTCCTCTCTTCCAATCCTCATGTATTAGGGCTCTTTGGGGCTCTCCTCTCTTCCAACCCCTCATGTAGGGAGAACTCTCTCCCTTTCCCCTCTCTTATAATCACAATGTTCAGTGAAATAAAGGGGGTCAAAAAAGCTTGGTAACACCACTAATAAGACAAGTCTTGCTCTCTTCCTTTTCTTCTCCCTCTCTCTTGCTCTCTCTCTCCCTCGGTCGCTAGGCTCTACCTCTTGGGCGTGATCAGGCATATTTGGATTCAACATGAAGTTTTTTTTTTTAAATTTATTTTCATCTTAAACTCCAAAGTAAAATATACTCATAAGAGAGCACAAATGTAATAGATGGTTATTTGAGAAAGTAAAGCAACTCGACAAAATCCTGAGATTACTTGGCCAAAGCGAACAATATCTTGATAGATTAGAGTCAAGCTTATTGATTAAATGAAGTGTTATAGAAAAAATATTGTTATATGTTGAGCAAGGATTTTAGAGAAAGTATTTAAGTTCAAAGTGTTTATAATTAAAATGGATATCACCCAATTTCTTTCAAAGCAAATTTATAGTTGAAATATATCTCAGTTAGACATTTTTAATAATTAAAATCATTCAATCATGATGTCATTAAGATGCTTAAATGATTAACATATATGTCAAGGTAATTATTACTACTCTTCTAACTGAGCATTAATATTTTTTTTCAAAACTAACTGAGCGAAGCTATGTCGAATGAAGTCAAAGTGTATCGCTGATACTCAGTCACAGTGAGCATCCCAAAACGCTTTGGAGAATATTTTTCGGGCATGCAAGCAAAATCTAGAAGAGCAAAGGGGGAATAATTGAATGAAGGAAAGGAAGAAAAGAAATCGAATGTGCTAAAAAATCCAACTCACAACCCTTATATATAGAGGTGCCAGTGAAAGTTCAAAAGCCACGGAAAAGCCACACGTGAATTTCAAGAGCTCGAATCACATTAACACAAAAATTGAGAAAAAAAAGAGAAGGTGGTGAAAATTTTTTGGAAAAATTACAAAAAAAAAACATATTTATTCAGATAAAAAAACATTATACAAGCTGGTCCTTGGTCTTCTCGGCCATAAAAAAACCCCCATTGAAGTAACTTCTCATCCCACAAACCAAAACATATCTACATCGTCGGCTTGGGCTTGGATTTAGGACCAAATGTGTCGACCAAACATTGGCCAGCCCCACCTGAAGGGCCTCTAGCTTTGTCGAGTGCTAATGTCTTGGGAATGCCAGCTTCTCCCAGAGCACCTCAACCTCTACATCTAGTTGTGGGCTTATTGGGGCCTTCTTGAGGGTCAGTCAGGATATCGACTACTTCCTCCCTACTCTATGCCTAAACCAAGGTCCCCTCAACTACACCAAAAGCAAGAACTTGAGCGACACTAGGAGCGATGAATCAATACCCAGTACCATGTCAGTTGCATCAACAAACAAGCATTAGTACGTAAGAAAAACTTCTAACAATAGAAGATCACATCCACATACTCAGGGCTCGATCCAAGACAGACCACCAGAATGAAGGATAGCTCTCACCAGGCATCGACGAGGCATCTGCAACCTCTCTGCCAAAGTCTTGTTCCATAACCATATACTTCATATCTTGTGTAACACTTGTTCTCTTGCTTCTGAGGCCTAGTTTCAAATATGTAGGCCTCCGACCTTTGAGTGGTGAGGCTCAATTTGTCCTTTCGGCAAGTTGTTAGGTCGGCTGATAGCTGGTCGCAACAGGTGCGGGGATCGATGCACTAACAGGTTAGCCACCTTCTTTAGTCAAAGAATGGTTAGCGAGTCAGACGATGCAAATTGGTCTTTGGTGTCTTCCACCTATTTCTTCTTGCAAGTTTGTTGCTTAACTTGCCTCGCACCTTCGGGTCAGCTCCCTTCTCTTGGCCACTTTGTAGCCTCGAGCCTCTTTGCACCCTTGGGTCCGCTCCCTTCACCCTACGTCTTTGTTCTAGATTTCTCACCCTCGGGGTGACTGCATCCCTCCACTTCTCAAGCTCCTTCTCCTAGTGGATGCAAAGGCCCCGATGGCTTTTGACAGCATTTCCTCGGTAATGAAGTCGTCTAGGAATTTCTTGTCGCTCGCTATTGAAACTCTCCTGAAATTAGCCGACTAAGCGACACTCTCAAATAATAAAGATAACATGGATACAAAAATTTAGAGAGTTCAATTATTCAAGTATTGAATACAAAAATAAATGAATAACTTTAGCATTAAATTATTTCATTCTTCTCACAACACGGCTTTCAAGAAACAAGAATCAGGAAACTAAATATGTATGATGGAAATGAGTTAGCATGACTCTCAAGAAAATTCGACAAAGCAAAAAACAAAAGTATGGTTAAGGATAGCCCACCGCAAGGATATCAGGAACCACATCAGCAAAAGACCAAAGGATTTAGTTGACCTGGTACAACTTTCTTAGAGCAAGATTTGGAGTCGACTAAATGAAGGCCACCCAAGCAAAGATCAATACCCACCGAATCAAGAGAAGGAACCATCCCAACTCCCATACAAAAATCACCTGCCACCTCGCAGGAGTCTCCAAGACTCTTTAGATGGCCTAAGGTTCTCACATTGAACACCCCTTGAACACTCTTGATGGATCTCTTGTCAAAAGGGTAGACTGTCTGTCGAATTATGGGCAAAGATAAGATATCGGAAGATGATCATGTAAATGGAAAGTATTACACTTGAGTAGTTCTGAAGTATTAGGTAGGTAGTATGTAAATATTAAGGTTTAGTTGTTATGTAAAAGTTTTAGGCAGTATGTATGTAAATCCCCATATTATTTATTTATTTAGGCTTTGCTTCAAATAGCGACGACATTCACCAAATTTCTTTTAAAATTGTGTTCGTTGTCATATGTGGCGAGTTGTGATTCAAAATAGCAAAAATTTACCATTCTTGCAAAAGAACTTTTGGAGACATTCGTCTCCTACTATTTCACCAAATGATTTTTTTTTTGCAAGGTTCAACTTAGCCGAATGGAACTTCTCCATTGTTTCAAACAAAGCCTTAATTCTTATACACATGTAGAATTGTACAATAAGTTTTTTCCTATTCTATCATGCTTTACATGTAGTTACTTTCTTTTTTCCTGTTCTTTTCTATTCTATTCTATTATATCCTCACTTTCATGAGATTAAATAAAATAAAAAACATATGATTACCATATTATGAGAACGAATAGAACAAGCAGTCATCAAATCGAAGCCGGTTTGTTTCTGGGTTTTGAACCACGATCGGTGCAAAATTGAGTTTATTCATTTTTTGCACGGGGAAATATTTTCATACGAAATACGCACGCAGCTCTACGTGCGTACCCCAATTATCCCGCAATACCTCATAATAAATAACACGGAAATAGAACCCACGAAAATTATTGAGTTATATATTATTAGAATTAATACTCAATAATCTATTAATAACCCTGAAATGGAGGTTATTTAAGGATTATTACGCGGTGGACGTCGCTTTTTAGCGGTTTTATTCACAAATGTCATTCAGCAATTTAATGGTAATGCGAACGCAAATCCTATTCTGAGTGCCAGCGTTCACGTCATTTCTTCCATTGTTTCCCCTAGTCATCTGCCTTAGTCCACCTGATCTCGTCCGCACACCTCTCGATCCCGTCTTCAAACCTCTCGATCCTGTCCGCAGACCTCCCAATCCCGTCGACTTTTTCCCGACGCGAGAGCTTCACCGAGCCGAACTAGAAGTCCTTGCATCCTCTCTCCGCCAGAGGCAAAGGAGAAGTTCTCGCATCTTGTTCTTTCCCAAGCAAGAGCTTCTTCCGTCTACAGTTGCCCTCAAGGCGAGGACTAGGACTCCTCGTTCATTCAGCTTCCACACCTTCCTCCATCCTTATTTAATGTTGCCCTCAAATTTTATATGTGCTGAAAATGAGCTTTGTCATACATTTTAATCTCGGTCAAAAAACCCCATTTGCATAAAAAGATGCACTACAGCTTTCATAACGAGGCAGTGAGTAGTGATGTGGGCACGGTTTTCCTAATCATCCCCCAGATTTCATAAGGGCAACAAAGCACAAATGTATATTTATGGGCGGCATGGCGTGGCTTTTTTGTCGCGGTGTGGTGGAAAAACGTCTTAGGGGTCATTTGGTTGTTGCAGTGATCCTGCATTTTTGGAAAAGCCTCTTAAATATGAGTTGAGGGTTTGTTCCTGCCACCCGCATTTCTTCATGAACCTTTTTACAGCCCTACCCTCCTCTCCAATGGCTCACTTTTCACTCTCGTGTCCCGCTCTTCACTCTCGTGGGCCGCTCTCCCCTCTCTCGTGATTCTTGCTCTAAAGGTAACATCTCCTATCTCGCTCCCCTCTAATCTGTGACTCTGATGGCAATAGTTGGTTATGTTTGGTTCCTTTGATTTTGATGGTTGTTACGGTTTCACTTGCCTTTCTTCTCTTCTCTCTCTTCTTCTCCCCTCTGTTCTTCAACTCGGTTTGGATCATTTGCTCACCATCGCCCCACGACATTCTCTACCATTATCTATTCAGTCATTTTGATTTTGCGATTATTTTTTGTTTTTTTGTGTTATATTCGAATGATGGATTTGGGTTTTTTGTGCTCTATTCGGTTGATGGTTTGTGGTATTTGCGTTATGATGTTGGATTTTACCATTTTATTGGGCTCTCTATGCTATATTCGGTTTAAATGTTTGGCTTCTATGTGCTCTATTTGGTTGATGGATTTGGGTGGTTGTGTTGTGATGCTGGTTGTTACCCAAAATATGGTGGTGGTGGTGATTGCATGGGAAAATTAGTTGAAATACTTTGGGCTTTGTGGTTGTGCCGTAATGCTCTGGTTGGTGGTGGTGGTGATTTTGTGGTGGCTTCCCAAAATATTGGATTTTATGATTACAGTGGTGTGTTGTAATGTTGGTGGTGTTTGCCTAGAATATGGCGGTTAAGTTGAGATGTTGGTGGTTGGCCGAAATAGTGGTGTTGTTATGATAGTTGGTGGTTGACCAAAATTTTGTGGTAATTGTTGGTGATGTTTGTGATGTTTTGGTGTTTGTGATCATGTGGTTGTAGTGGTATTGGTATGGTATGGCAATGGTGAGGTGTTGAGGTGGTGGTATGGTGTAGAGGTGGTGGCGTGTGGTGTGAAGGTGTTGGTGTGGTGTGGAGGCGGTGGTGTGGTGTTAATGGGTTTTTCATGGTGGTGTTAGTGATAATAGTGGTGGTGATGGTGTGGCAATAATATTGCTGATGATGAGGCAGTGTTATGGTGGTGATGGTGTGGCAATAATATTGCTGATGATGAGGCAGTGTTATGGTGGTGATAGTGTTGGTGTTGAGGCAGTAGTGATGATATGTTCATAGATGTGTGATATGTTGATAGATATGCCGGTGATGATTTTGATGTGGTGGTGGTGTTGATGTTTCTATTTCTTTTTTGTATCTCCCATAAATTTATGTTGTTTTGTTCTATGCATGTAGTTGTCGTAATGAGCAAGACAAAAGTAATCAGTTTATATGCTATATGAGGATAAAGAGATGACATTAAAATTTTGTGAGTTGTATGTTAAGGAGATTGAATTGGGAAATAGACCAAACATTATTTTAACAAAAAATGTTAGCATAACATAATAAAAATGTTTAAGGCACGAGAAGATAATACGTAGAAGGCAATTTAAAAACAAATGAGTTCAGTTAAAAAAAGACTGAAAAATATAAAAAAAGCTAAAATGAGGATCCACATGCTTGGATTAGGGTCCTATAAAGAGAACCATTGATACTTCTAATGAATGGTGGCCCAAGAGATTAGATGTGAGAATGTTTGAAACTTAAACTCATTTAAATTTTTTTAAAGTTTTCATTGATCATTTTAAGTTTTATTAATTGATTTGTATGTCGTGCCAACTGCGAAAAGATTCAAGTTCATTGTCGTTGACATTGAGCTTGAAGACAAGTTTGATCGTGTGTTTGGTGGAGTGTTCACCACCGGTGATCAAGCATGGACAAGAAACAAGAGAGGGCACGGAGGCAGATCCGAGAATTTAGAAAAGAAGCAATTGTTGGGTCCAATGAGTTCCCAACCCCAACCTAAATGAGGTAGGTTATACTAGTCAATCCGAACGTCCAAGGGTAGAGAAAAAGAAAAAAGATGACGTTCTTTTCATTAGAATTCATATCTCCCAATTAGTGGCTTCATGCACCAATGAGCCTAGTGGATCACATGCAACTTCTATTCAACATATTATGTGAATTTTGAAAGATACTCCATAATTTTTTTATGACATGTTGTTTTACTTGTTCTTCATGAAGTTGTTAGCAGACTCGATCAGGAGAGAGTTTTTTTATGTCAATGAAACCTATTTGTAGGATTAATTACTTACACTATTACTACGATAGTTGGGATGCGTGAATTTCATATTATTTGATGGACATCTTTATGTGAGATTTTTAACCATGGGCATTATCTATGCTACTTTTATCATGTTTGGATTTTATTTTTTGGACAATTTCAATGCAGTTCTTGGATTAGAGTGTTATTTATATGCTATTATTTAATGTTCAATGCAACTCTTTCTAATTCAAAGTTTATTTTAAGTACTAGTTGAATAAACAATAAATATCACGGATAGAGAAAGCCGCAAGAGAAAAATCGCAGCTGTATTTTGTTTAATGTACAAACATTACAACTCATATATTGCTCGATCTCCTTGCATTACATCTATATACATAGGCGATAAGTGGGTTAGGGAGTTGCTCATGGGTCACTCCACAAGATTTAATAACATGTTCTGTATGACAATTTATTTTTATTTATCTATTAGAACAATTGTACATAAATCATGGACTTTGTGACTTATCCAGGATGACTTCAAGAGAGGTGTTTACCATAACCCTTTATATTTTATCACAAAATGAGTCAATGAGAGGTGTTATGGAGCAATTCCAACACCGATTTGAAACAATCAACAGATATTTCTTTGTTGGGCTATATGCTCTGATTAGGTTATCATCAAAAGTTATCGTACCTAAAGACCCCATATTCCAAAGAAGACTTGTATAAATTTCACAAAACCAATGTTATATGTCATATTTTAAGGTATTTTTTGTGTTCATTTTTCTCTAAATTTACTTGAACATAGTATCTCTAATATAGTTAATATTTTTTTTAGGATTGCATTAGAGTGATTGTTGAAACACATGTGGAAGCGCATCTGCCCAACAATTAAAAAATTGCATACATTGGACGATGTGGTTCAGTAACCCAAAATGTAATGGTCATATGTGATTTGAATATGTGTTTCACATTTGTAATTGTCAGATGAAAATACAGTGCACACGACACACATATTTTTAATTTTGCTATGCAAACTACGCAAACTCAAAAGTATAACTTTTCAAAGCCACCACAAGGTTAGCTTGAATATTAACAAATGAAATATTAATATCTCGTGCAATATTGATATTAATATTACATTCGAGAAATATTATTTGGTTGACGTTTGATATCAATTACGAAGAGGGTTTCAAACCCTTTTCTGATACCAAATATCATATTCTTGATTTTGAGAGCTAGTTATGTCACTCGAGGTGGAAAGATGTTTAAAAAGAGACACTTATCCTTAAGTGGTATCATTGAATGACATTTGGAGTTCAAAAGAAGAAATGGATCATACTGTGGGCTATGCTGATAAGGTTGTAAACGTGTTGAGCTTGAGCGAGCTCAGGCTTGACTCGTGTTCGACTCGTTTGAAATTACGTGTGTTTGCAATTGGCTCGTGAACAGTATGTTCTTGTTCGACTCGATTTAAATATTCTTGTTCATGTTCGGCTCAAAAGTAGCTCATAAGATTAATTGGAAAAAATAAATGTAGAGTATTAGATTCAAACCTAAACCAAATCTATGCAAAATAAGACACATGACCACATTACCACACAAACTATTATGATTTAAACTTAGATACAAATATTTATAATATATTATTATATAAATAATATATATGATATATTATTATATAAATAATTATATGATTTTTTTTTTATTTCGAGCTAAAACGAGCCGAACATGAGTGAACAAAAGAGTTGTTTGTGTTTGGCTCGTTTATAATTCAAGTTTAAAAAAATTATTCGTGCTCGGTTTGTTTACATAATGAAGGAACCGAACACAAGCTACTTAATGAGTCAAACACAAGTTGTTCACGAACAACAAGCTTCTTTGACAACCTTATATGCTGATATATCTATTTTCTAAACAAGTGCAAAGTGTGGTTGCCAACATGGCTCTCCAAAACTATATTAAGCAACATCCTTTGCGCAACGACGTTGACTTCAATAAGGCTGATGAAGATCATTCACATGTCTCTGTTGAAGTATATGAATATCGCCTAGGACAATCTTTATCATGGGCTGAAAGTGATTTGTCTGAAACTTGCACCTAAGATGGGTAAGGTGCAGGGGAGATGATAGACTTGAGGGAGTGAATTACAGATGTCATTGTTTGAGGCTGAATGGAGGGATTGTTTGTTTTTTTGTTGCTACTTTATTTGCAATGTTGTGTAAATATTTATTGTTTTTGTTGCTATTTTATTTTGATGCAAATGATGTATATTTTGAATCTCAATTTTATTTTCAGTTTTTATGCATATATTATTTCTCACTTGGATGACCAATGAGTCAGTTGTGGATATAATATGTAATCTAAATATTGCATGTTTTATTTTTTTTTATTTTAGAGGTCTATGATGAGAAATTCTACTTGAAGGGTTCTTCTGGATGACCTATATGTTACTATTGGTTTTTGACACAAATGAAATTCCAATAAAGACAACCAAGTTCCTCTACTTTTCAGTCTTATGGCTTTTGAGGCACTTCTGATGGTTTTTTTTAGTGATATGCATATGTGACAAATACGACCTTGGTATTATGTAGTTTCAAGGCAACCAAAAATCTTTTTTTTATAAAGTTTGATGTCTTCGTGTAGTGATAGATTCGTTCGTTTATACTATGCTGCTCTCTGAAACCTCTCAGTTTAATAAAACTTGAATTGATTAATTATATTATTATTTCACTTATGTTGCATCTAAGGTTTTTGTGTTGTGTTGCTTTAAATTTTCTGAAAAGATGAGCTCGAGGACTTTTGGTACCTCTAGAGTATTGTACTGCTACTGTGAAATGCAATGTTCTCTACTTATTTTGTGACAACCACATAGTTACGGGAGACGGTTTTACAGGTATCCGAGGAGAAAAACTGAAAGTTGTGACTTCTTCAGGCGGGCGAATGGATTGGAGGATTCCACCGCCGATAGTGATAGGGCGTGGAGAGTTTTCTTAGAGAGCAATTTTTCTTGTGACATAAACCAAGTATATTTTAAAAATAATATTATCATATTATTAATTATTATTTTAATAGTCATTTTTTAAAAATTTTGATTGTCGTGTGACTCACTATTTTGTGAGATGATTGTTTTTATTTATAACATTCAAACTAGATATTTGATTTCAAGTATGGAATGTGCTAGCAGAATTTGTTCTGTTATAAGCACTCTAGTATAGGGGCAGAAAAGTAATTTGTTTTGAAACAGTTGCAGCACAGCTGTTTCAAAATTATAAAAAACAAACAGACAGTCAGTTTCTATGTAATAGCTTCCAATCACAGCTAGCGCGCAACAACTTCTTAATAAGTTGCAGCTGCCCCAAACAGACCCTAGAAATATAAGACATAGATAGTAGATAAATCAAACAAGTAAATGTTATAATATTGAAGGTTGTGGATTGAACCATAAAAAAAAAAAAAAAAAATTTGATGTTATTAGCATTTTAAAATAATATAACTATTTTTGTTCATAATTAAAATGTCCTAATGAATTATTTTTATAAGGAGGATTTTTAACTGAAATGACCTGGCAAACATTTAGAAAATAACTATGCATATATTTACATTTTTTGCTTCTCAGATTTGAGAATTTGAGCATCTTTTACTAATTTATATATCCATCTACTGTTTAGGAAGCCTTGTTTGACTCTTCTTACAACAACATTGTATGACAAAATTATTTGTGTTGCTAAAGTCTTTACAATTTTGCACAAATTTATATCCCGTGTTGCTCGAGTGTTTAATAATGTTTTGTTGACGTCTTTATTGATGTGTTTTGTAAAAATAAGGTGATGGTGGTTTTTTTTTTTTTATGAGATGTTAAAGACTTGAATGTTATGCATGAAAATATGAATCTTTAGGTGTTTGATACATACATATATTGAAAATACATATAATATCTATATAATACACATTGAGAGCTATTACAAACATTAATCCATATGCAACATTTTAAAAACAGTATTTTTTGAAAAAATCAACTGCTTCTGAAACACCAGCATCAGAACACTAGATTTTCTACAAAAGCTTTTGAATTGAGATTTCGTACAGCCACAGCCAAAACAAACCCATCCTCAACCTTAGAAAAACAGCTTTCTTTTTCATAAAATAATTTTTTTAAAAAAAGGATTGCCATCAACCAATAATCTATAATGGCATGTATTCCAGATGAAGAAATATTACCTATGTTCTTCATTTATAAAGAGAACGACGTAAATGCATGGCCCCCTTATTTTTCTTCTCCGCACATCTCAGTCGTGGACACGTGTGATATTTCTTCGTTCCAGAAAGCTTTGCAATAGTTAGCCACTCAGCAACTAGCAGAAGTACTTGAACCACATCATATTCAAGATCTTCTCCGTTTCTTTTTATAAACTCCCACAAGTCCTAAACTTTTTCTTTTGAGGCTTATTCCTGGACAACTTAGACAGAATTGGAAGCAAACACTCTGGGCAATCCAAATGACCTTTCTTTCCATATGTAGCTTTCCAAAATTCTATTGTTGTGTTTCCAATAGGAAGGTAAGGGTGATCAACGGCTGCTCGGAGGGAAGGTGCCAGAACTCTGAGAAGGGTGGAATCAAAAATGATGGCTGGATGGCACCCTTGCAAACAGCTTAGAGTGTTTGTCCAGAGACAGTACAGTAGATGATTAAGTCTTCCTCGTATGCCTTTAGAAAGGGGTTCACAAAATGAGAACCACTGAACCAAAGGGTTGGAAATTACCTGCAAATTGAGATTATTTTCAACCAATAATCTAAAAGCCTTATAAAACTAAAAATTTTCGCGTTTGTTAGTTGTTTAAGTGAAGATGATGGCGCATTGGATAAGAAAAAAATCATATACAAACCTCTAAGAGCATAAGAACATCTTGCTTCAAGCAAAGATTGCCAGCTAACCTAATATGAGCAGTAAAAACCCTGCAGCTCACATAAAATAAACAAATGAGAGCAATATATAGGCAGCAGCAGCGACCTGTCATCGTCTTCGGGAGCAACTGCTAATACCATAACAAAATGTCATAAAACAGCTACCTGCAAATCATCTCAAGTCCACATTGCTGGTTTATCTTCAAAATAGTTAGTGATATTTCCAAGAATCTGTAGTATGCAGCAAAACTGTTATATCTAAGATACACAGGGTAATGCATGCTTTGAGATGTGCGAGAACAAAACTGGTTTTAGCAACCAGATATACCAAGCTTTTTTTAAATTGAATGAAGGAGTGAAATTTACCTTCCAAAGAGAACCAAAGTGTTCTTAATTGTGCTGAAGTGAATTTCTCGCACACCTAATTCCAATTGTAAGCTTTCCATATCCAATGGCTTAATATGAACCAAAATGCAAATTAGCATTTCAGAAAAAAGTAAGAATGAATCAATGTTCTCAGAATTCTCGGCAAGTATTTTTTTTCCATCAAGCACCTTTATTAATAATTCACTTAAACCATTAGAGAAATCATTCTTAGATGACTGGATGCATTCATTTGATTGGTTGTTCAAATAACCAAAAAGGGTGTTCCAAACTTCTACTAGTGTTTCCAACAGAAGATCTCTCTGTGAAGAAATCAAGCTCAATCTTGAGCGATCATCATCCATACTTTTAGGACAAATAAGAATAAAGGGGTAGCAAATGAAACAATAAAGAACAGCATGCGTCGGATTAGGCCCCTCTGCTTTCGAGACTGGCATAACAAAAACCCTGTCCATGTTTTTCATTAGGTCCTTTGCAATGATTCTCCACATCACCAAAGAGCTTATCTTCGCATTGAACGGTTTGCTCAGGTGTGCATAAAGGAAACAAACTATCGTATGTAAATTGACTGAAGGGTTCAAAGAAAAAATAAACTTATGCGGAATTGCCAGAGGAATACCATCCTTTTCTGAGAAATGTAAGACAAAGTGAGCCAGCATACATAAAAGCAAATATGTAGTGTAGATCATTGGAGAAACCATGTCCATATAACTCACTGAACCTTTACCCATGGCCTGAAAAAATGGACAGCAAGTAACTTTAGATGATTTCCCGTCTTTAATGTACAAGAAGTCCAAGGTAATCAGACAATAAGGAGAAGCTAGCAAAAAACCCAATTCTTCTCTAACAACTTCTACAGACTGAAAAAGCATCCACAACAAATCATTATAATGATTCCAATCATTTATTGAAGATATGTCTTCACCAAACTCTTTAATGAACTTTAAAATGGTGTTCAAGCACAGCTGGATGATATGACAATGAACACTTGGCCCTTTTGTTTCAGATTTAACCCCATGTATAACAGATTTGAAAATCTTCAGGGAAGAGCTGAGAGCGAAGGTTCTGATTTCAGGGTCTTTTTGTGTTGTCAGACAGTGACTGACAATTGTTCTAATTATCATTAGAGGAAAATCTAAATCGCTAATCTTCCAGGGTATCCATTTAATGGAATTGATCCAAGGAAATCTACCACTGAAATAAGATAGGAGAATGTCATTTTCATTTGTAACATCACATGGGCGCCTTGTAGGAACCAAATTCATCCCCTTGGACGTGGCTATCCCAGAGATGTATTGATCAAACAATTCCAGGCATGGTTTCCACAAACAAATATTTTCATTAGAAATTTTCTTGGAAAATACCATTTTAGTCATAGGTCTGAAAGTAGTATGTAAAATTGAAGGATGGTTAACTAAAAGGTCAAGCTTATGCAGGAGATAGTGCCATGTGTTGAGACACGACATTTGTACTATAATATCACATTTCTTTGATATAATGCCTTGCAGGGGCACCATTAAGACAGTTATTCTTCTAAGCAAGTCTTTATCAAGCTCACCATTACTTCTTTCTGAAATTCTACTGCAGTCAGGAATCTTTTCTTGATAAACAGCTTCTTGAACTGTATTTATTTCAGAGGGCAGGAATGCATCGATCAGATGCTCCCAAGCAACCTGCATAATCATCTAATTGTTCAAAACATAAATGAAGCATGCTTTTGGTTGTAGCAAGTTACTATAAAATTAATGCAATAATTCCTGAAAGTGTGGCATTATAAATTTAAATATATTGGCATATCTTTAGAAAGAAACAATCTAAAGAAACACAAATGACAAACAGCTCTACAAGCATAAGCATACCATTTTGCATGCATGCATCATAAAACTATTTAATACAGACTACAATAGCATGTCAATCAATAGCATAATGGCAGGTAATATCACTATGCAAAAAAAGGCAAGCCCAATTTCATTATCACAGCAATTAATCAACTGCATTCATCTAACATAGGTAGGCAATAACTTAAACACCCATTCAAATGATCTATACTGACGCAGGCATTGTTTAGCGTCCTGGCGGGGGTGCTGGGGAAACGCGGGGACCAATCCCCCATGATTTATCGCGAGCGACCGAACCCACCCGTGAAGCATTGAAAGGGAAGTATCGCGAAGGCGGGATCGCGATTTCTTGCGACCGTAGGACGCACGTGAAGGTTGATCACGAACATTTGGTGTCAGTCTGCATATAGAAAGTTTTAATAGCTATTTTTCTAAATTTTTCTTGCCATCCCCTTCTCTTCTTTTGTTTAGAAACTTCCTCCATCCGAGGGAGCCTATAAATTGATGTCTTCTGTGTACGGGGAGTCAATTTTGGTTGTGTTTATTCTCAAACTCATGTGTGAAATTCTTTCCCCTGTTGTATCCGAGGAGGTGAAGGTGCTCTAGTTGTATCTTCTCCGATGTGTTGATTTTAACCTTCCCTTTTACCTTCCCCAAACCTTCTCCTCCCCGCTTCTCATTCGTCGAACTCTCCCCCCGTCACCAACACGTTGTCGTCCCCTTTCCTACGAGTTATTACTGTTGTCTAGCCTTCCGACCCCCTTCCAAACTCCTCCCAGCCACCCACTGCCCGCTACCAACCACCTACAACCCTCCCTATTTGTTGTCCCTACAGTTCCGTACATTCCCTTCATTGTCGTCTGCCTCCCGTGGCTGCCTCACTTCCAATCATCCCTATCCCTCTAGCCGACCTCCATCACCCATTGGGATACATTTAGAAGTGTTTGCTCGTGTCATCTATGTTTTGTATTGTTGTGTTGTGTTGTAACCCTATTAATCTAAATTTGTTTTTGTGTTTCCACTGTTGTTCCTACTAGTTCCAGTATCATTTGGTATCAGAGCTAATCAATCTCATCTTAGGGTTTCTAAGCATTTGTCCCTACCCAAGCCACCTCCACCAAATTTTTCCTTCCTTTTTCCAACCCTAGCCATGCCACCGCAAAGAGATACGCCGAGCTTGACCCAGGAAGAGATTCAACTAGAAATATGTCGTCTACAACAGTAACTTGCAAAGCTGGATGACGGAAACCAAAAGGAGGTTATCTTTGATCGTGATTAAGAAAGTCAAAGAGAAGACAGGGAAGAGGAGATGAATTCGTTCCACATAAAAGATCACAGTAACAAGGAATATCGACCACGCTATTTTGGTATCTAATATCAAAGAAGGCTGAGAAAAGAGATCCCTTATGGAGGTCAGCGGGACTTTGGCATCAAGATGGACCTCTCAGAATTTGAAGGTATGGATCTCGAAGAGTTTATCAACTGGCTGCAATCAGTTGAATGGATTTACGAATATAAAGATGTACCAGAGGACAAACTAGTCAAGCTAGCTGCCATTAAACTAAAGAAAAATGCCTCCTTATGGTGAGAAAATCTACAAAAATTGAGGAAAAGAGAAGGCAGTGAGAAGATAACTAGGTGGGAGAGGATAAAGAAGGCAATAGAAAAAGTACATTCTACCCCACTACCGCCAAGATATGTTATTGAAACTCCACAACTTGTAGCAGGGCGATCTTTCAGTTGAGGAGTTCACAGCCCAATTCGACCACTTGCAGCTTAAATGCAAGCTAACAAAGCCAGAAAAACATACGATAGCCAGATATCTCGGGAATCTGAAACCCGCCATCAGTAATGTGGTACAGTTGTAGTCATACTGGACACTGGGGGATGTCCAAATATTAGCATTGGATGTGGAAAGACAACAGAAGCAGAGTTGACAACAATCATCTTTCAAGCAGCAACCTTCAGGCAAATTGTCACCTACAATTACCACGATCGATACGGATATCCGAGAGACATGCAAGCCCAGACAGGGGAACGACGCTAGGGATCAAAACGAAAGGAAGCAAGAGAATGGTAGCTCATCCAACACGGTACCAACTAGGAAGTGCTACCAATGCCACGACTACAGCCACAACCTCCACCTACCCCACGAATAGGGTAGTCACACTCACAGATCAGGGCGTTGTAGAAGAGATAAGCGACGAGGAGTATCAATTCCCACTAGGCGTTGTAGAAGAGATAAGCCGAGAAACAGGATGAGGTGTATCAACTCCCACTAGACAAAGGAGAAACGCTCGTGATTCAACGGATCTTGCATATTGAGGACAAAAGGGATCCGCAATGGCTTCGCTATAGCATATTCTACACCCGTTGTATGGTGAACGGAAAAGTATGCAGTCTAATCATCAACAACGGAAGCAGGAAGAACTTTGCATCCAAGGGCGGAACCACCCTTATTTTTCAGGAGGGGCAAACTTATTATATAATTCAAAGCAAAATTTGTGTGAGATATGTAAATATATAGAAATTGGGTGGTAAGTGTGTAAATACTCAAAAAAAAAATCAAAGTTGAGGTTGCTGCTAAGGTTTATCATAAGTCCCACATTTCTTAGGGCTTGCTTGGCCGCGCGACTTGCCTCCTTTCTGTTGCGGAAAACATCAGGAGAATGTCGGAAGGACGTTTGGCTAACGAGCTTTAGAAAAAGTGTGTATACCAGAACGGCGAAATTTGTCATTTTCAGATCGCGAGGAGGTTCCTCTGTTCCGGTGTTGTAGACTGTGTCCTTCGTTTTGGTGCTCCGCCTTGCTATCAAACGAAGCCTTTATTCAAACATCCATGGCATTTTAGTGTCCGGAGCATTTTAATGGAGTTTTTCTACCCATAGCTTTTAAACCAAATTTTGTCAATGGCAACGCAAGCTCAAACGAGGCCTTAATAAAAATTTTGATTGTTCTTTAGATTAAGAAATCACAAGTCCAATTGACAATTGAGAGCAGCTTGGGCATGCAGTTTAGATTTGATTAAGTGTTTGATATGCTTTAAGGTAAATAATATATATTTTCTAATCTTGGAGTTAACTAAAATTGATAATTTGCGGGGGAGGGAGAGGGTGCAAGTGCAATATGTGGGTCTCCCATAGGTGGCATAGACACA
>NEWO01000026.1:613422-652265 GCA_003013225.1 Phalaenopsis aphrodite
AGTCCCAACCTAGGAACCCGAGAAGCTGGTTCAGAGAGTCTTGGGCGCCTCGGCGCCCACACCAGCTTGGCAGACAAAGAGCCCGACGCCTAGTCGCCTGCCCCATGGCACCAGAAACGGCCTGGGTAGTTTTCAGTTGTTCTCCTACACTATGTGGGGAGATATTCAGCACAATAAAGAGGTTCTTTGTTGAAGGATAGGGAGTCTTCTTTCAGTTCTTTTGAAAATCTTTAGTCAGTGCTTTGTTGTAGGAGAGAGTAGGAGAGCATTTATGAGTAAATTGGAGAGAAATTTAATTGCTATGTGAGGAGAGACTTGAGGAGAGCAGCAAAGGGGATTAGGAGATCCTTTAGGAAGCATTCTCAAAACTTTGTATAGGGAAAAGCTAAGTATTGTGTATTCTTGTTATTGTATTTCTGTAAACACAATTCTATAGTGGATTTACTTGTTTTCAAAGATGTTTTATGGTGCTTTCTCAATGCTTTCTGAGTAGTCTATCTGCCTTTCCCTTGTGGTGATTAAGTAGGAAGTGTAAGAACTAAAGAATACTTTTAAATTTGTTTTTTAAATTTATAATGTGATGAGTAACCTTCAAGTCTTCATTCGTTTTTCTTTCAAGTCAAATGATTAATTAAGACGTGTTGTGATCGATTATGACTCGGGAGAGCTATGGTAGAACAACTAAGTTATTCACATTGATCTATAGGGCATGGTGAAGTACTTTGTAGGGAGATGCAAGTGTTAGGGATATAATCTTTGATGGGTTCAAATTGAGGTTTAAGGAATTAAAAAAACCAATTTACCTTATCTTCTTTATGCACTCGGGAGAGGTTAAAGAAGAGAGTTGCTCCTATTTGTCACTAGCTTCATTCACAATTTGCATTTTTTTATTCCATTCACTCCGCTTAGATCATTGCAAGGGAATGTAGTTTTATACGTGATTATCATCAATCCAAATATATCAAGTAAAATTTTAGGAGTAAAGCTTTTAGGAGTAGTTTGTAATTCAGTAGGACTAGTTAGCACAACATTCAACCAATTTAACTTCCAAGCTAAGAATTATTTAGTAGGGTAAAAGTTTTCTTAAACTTAAACACCTTGCTTCATGTGGGTTCGATAACCTGGACTCAAAAGTCGTATATCACAAAAGCGATATGCACACTTACGTAAGGTCCCCAGAGTGCAAGTGCACCAAGATTTAAATTAAGGCCGCATCTTTTCATGGTTATAAGTATGGTTCATTAATATTCCTCATTTATCTCCCCCACTTTATTTAGCTAATCATCATGATAATGGTTTTCTAAATGAATGAGATAATTAACTAAACTAATTTTTATCCAATATGTTTCTAGTTAAGAAAGAAGATATGTCGAGGAAGGTGGGAATGAGGGTTTTAACATACACTGGCTTTACAGAAACATGAGAAACTACCTGAGGGAACAAACCACTTAGCATAATTTTTTTAGTAAAAAATAGTGAAACTTTAACAATAATACTTAAGGAAAACAATAAAAAAGGTTAAGAAGGCTCACCCAAAGTTAAAATTGATGGAATGATAATAGCTTCTTATTATAAAGATTGAGTGATTTTTTTGTTTGCAAATTTTCCTCATTCCAAAGATATTAATCTCCTCACAATCAAACCCTAATGTTAATCTCAAAGTTACTCAGTCGATTAGATTGCAAACGACATCAAGCCACTATACAATCTCACAAGTTTGAGCCAATGAACCAAAGTTAGCAATCCTTGGCAGCACAGAAGAGCTAGAACCAAAGATGTTTCCATTGAAAAAACTAAAGATCACCCCTAGGAGCTACTAATAAGCGAGATGAACTAGCACTAAAAAACAATGGCAAATTTTTTTAAGGAAAATAGATATTAATTTTCTTTTATTATCATCTACGGCTTTTGATAGACTTTGCATAAATAACTGGTTAGTAGTTCCTGTTAATGTCCAAAGAATTGTCAAACTGGCCTACATGCAGATAACAAGTGGCCATTCTTTCCTAGAACCTCTTCATAAAAAAAAGCATAAATGTCATTCCTCTACTCTCTGCCACCATAATAGTTGTCAATAAATAGCCACCTTGACCTAAAAATCAATTAAAATCATTTCCACGAAGCCCTTTCCCTAGCCTCCTTCGAAGCAGTCAATGGAATAAACTAGTCTTATCGAAGTTGGGTTGGATGTTCGCCTAAGCACACCAGAGAGGCAACAAGAGATGAGGCTCTAGCATGTCCAACACCTCATAGGCCTAATGACTCATCATTTCAGAAGAAGGTGGCTTTAACTCTCATGTATAAGAAGGTAGCCCGGTCAAGGAGTGCTAGAACTCATCTCTTTATAATATCCCTTATGGCAATGATGAAGAACTTCTTGGCCCCTTTAGGGTCCTAGTCATCTCTGAAAGAACATTAAGAAGAAACACCAAAAGCTAAGTGCTCCAAATGTAATATTTTCAACAAATGAAAAAGAGAAAATGACAAGTCATCTCCCCAACAATATGATTTCCTCACTTTCTTCCTACTCCATTTTCTCTTTTTGTTTTTTTAACTTTCATCTCAATTACTGCCTCTCCATGACATACACTCAGCATCAAAAAAATTGACAGTTTACAACAATAAGCAAGGTGTGGACAAAAGACCTGAATCGCCTCAAATGTTGTAGACAGGGAGTTAAACGGGTTGTCAATGGCATAGTAAACAGCTCCCAGAATGGTATCAATGCAGCATTCAATAATGAAGCCATCTAATTGCTGAATCGAAAAGCACCAAACCCCCAAATTACAGATAGCCTGAAATCCAAACAAAACCAGTCAGCCATAAATTAAAAACTGACCTACATCACACAATATCGGTAACAACCAACCTTCATTTTCGTGGTCACAATTAGCCTCGCAAGGGAATCCAGAGCAGATCGAGATGTATCTTCTGGTTGGACCGCCAGTAACAAAATGGATAAAAGTCTTCAAATAGGTTTTTAAACATGAAACCACTGAAAAAAAGTTCGTTGTAAACCTGGAATGGAGGACACTAGTGATAGATGGTACATCATGAAACCTAAGCATTTCAGAGCTTGAGCAGCACTGGAAAACGAAGGAAAACCTATAAATTATAGGGAAATGTGTATAGCAACTTCGATCGATATATTACATTTCAATTATCTTTGGGGCCTTACATCTCCTCTTCTTGGTGGAAAATGTCAGAGAGAATGGCGGGAAAGAGAGGAGGGGAGCAGAGTGTGAGGGCTTCCATGGACAAGGTATCCCCGGCAGAGTTCCGCTGAAGCTGCAGAAAGGATGAGTAGGCGAGAGACTTGTCTGCAGATATTAGGGTTTTGATTTCTTCGATCTCTTGCTTGACGGCTTCGGCCATGGAACACGAAGAGCCAGCCAACCATTAGCGCCTAGCTTGAAGAATGAAGTAGTTTTACTCTTAGTACTCTGTTAGGTAAGTTATAATCTCCTTTTTCGCGCCAAAGAGGAAGAGGATAGGTGGCCATGTACGCGTTTAAGCCAAATGAAAATTTATATTTACATATAACCTTTTCATATTTTTTATTGTTGCATGTTAAAAGATTTGATGTGATAGTATGATAATTTAATGTCTTGATATTAAAAAAAGATCTAACACGCAAATAATAGAGAAGTAACTAGAGTAAACATCATAACTTTTAGGTGATAAAACCTAGGAAAGAGAAAGAAACTATAGTTTAACTCAGTCAAAACAGTACACTGTGTAATTTTAAACATACATGTCTATTAAATTAGAGAAGATAGAATTACAAAGCCGATAATCATGGATATATAATTATTATAATTGGGCTACAATAAAATGGTTCTTGGTTATAATGGCAATAATCAGCCACAAAAGTCACAATTAATTGCTATGAATACAATAAGTGGTCATATAGGATGTAATCGGTGGTTGCAATAGCGGTACTTAGTCACAAAGGTCGTAGTTAGAGGCTTTAATAAAAGTAGTTTGTCGCAAAAACTGTAGTTGGTTGCTACAAATGCAGCAGTTGAATATAAAAATTGTAATTGATAATAACAGCAGTTGGTCACACTATTCATAGTTAGAAACTGTAAAAGCATTAGTTGGTTACAATGGTCATGATTGGTTGCTACAAAAATAGTTATTAGTCATAAATGTTGTAGACTGTGGCAACAATACCAGCAGTTAACCAAACAGGTTATAGTTGGAAACTGTGATAATAGTAGTTCGCCAGAAAAGTTGTAGTTGGTTGTTACAAATACAATAGTTTGTCATAAAAGTTGTACTTAATGACTAAATAGTGACAGTTGATCACAATGTTGTAATTAAAAATTATAATAATAGTTGTTGTCTACAAAACTTACTACAAAGACGGAAGATAATCATAAAGGTTATGGTTGATGTTTTTAATAGAAGCGGTTGGCGACAAACGTCTTAGCTGGAAACTACAATAGTAGTAGTTAGTTTGTTGTTATAAAGGCAATAGTCTGTCATAAAAACTTTAGTTGGTGGATATAATAGTGATAGTTGAACACATAAATCATAGTTGGAAATATTAACAGTAGTAGTTGGTTGCAAAAATCATAATTGATTGCTACAAAGGGAGTAGTGGTCATAAAGACTAAAGTTAGTGGTTGTAATAGCAGTAGTCGACTCATTAAAAAAATTCTCATTAATGTCATTATTGTTTGACTCAAACTTTTCTTGTATAAGTCTAGATAATTCATATTATATTGGATTTTTAGTGTGTTTTGTATCATAGATATCATCTAACCTGTGAGCTTTCTTAATTCTCTCCTCAAAAAATGCTTGAATAATCAACTGTGAAAATATTGCATCAACATCACTAGAATGAGTAACTTCCAACTCCAACTTCTCAATCTATTGAATTGGACTCTCATCAGATGTGATAAAACAAGTTGACATCCCAATAAATTTTCTTCTAAAAGAATTGGCTACCACATTTGCCTTAGCTGGTTGATATATAACATTAAGATTAAAATCTTGGATCAACTCCAACCACCTCTCTATCTCAAGTTCAGCTCCTTCTGAGTAAAGATGTACTTCAAGCTTAGATGACATGTATAAATCTCACATCTCACTCTATATAAATAATGTCTTCAAATTTTCAATGCAAATACAATAGTTGTCAACTCCAAATCACGAGTAGGAAAATTCTTAGGTGGTTTAGGTTGGGCATCCTTTAAAGTTGATTTTGTCATGTCTTCCCTATGATATTTTTTTGCTTTGTTTTTTTTAAAATTTTAAATCAATTTTTTTCTATTTTTAGACCAAATTACGGTAGTTTGTAGTACGCTATCCCGGACGTACAGCCACCCTAAAGTAGTAGCGATGACTCTATAATGATATTAATCATAATAAATGGTAACAAAAATCATAATGGAATAAGAATAATAGATAAAACAAAAATATCACAAATAAAATGAAAACATAAAATGGATAAAAGATGTTGTAGTGCTATTGCAACGTGTTATGCCTCTAGATGAATAGTGCTATTCAAAAGATTGCACAAATGTGAGTAAATAGCAGAATTGACTACAAATAAACTATACAATTACCATGTAACACAAAATTGATGACAATAAAATATAGTTTAGATAAACAACAAAAACACAATAAAATATAAAAGCCTAATATTTTCAAAATAAATATTAACTTATGACCTGGTTGAGATTAATTTCTTGTTTTTTGTTTTTTTAAAACAAAAAATAGAAAATAGACAAAAAAAAAAATTTTGGTTTTTTTTCTTCTAGTTTTAAAATTGCTTTTAAACATAAGTGGACTATTTTCAAAACCCATAAAACACCTCAAAATGTGCTTTTTGTGCTTTAAAAACAACAAAAACATGTTGAACCCTTATTAATTATTTAATTTAAATAAAAATTTTAATTAACTAACTTAATAATTATAAACTTTTAATAATAAATCTACTTGATTAACTTAATAATTAATCAATTAAATTCATAAAAATAAAATAATAATCATTTACATAATAACTTAATAATTATAATTTAATTAATTAATTAACTTAAAAAATTAATAAATTCATTAGTTAACATAATAATTTTAAAATTCAATTAATTAACTTAATAATTTTTTTTAAATTTAATAGATCGACATAATTAATAAATATTTTATTAGTTAACTTAATGATTGTAAAATTCAATTAATTACTAATTTAAATTAGTAATTTAATTAATTAATATAATTAACTTAATAATTGTAAACTTATTAGTTATTTAATATCAATTAATAATTTTAAAATTAAATTAATTGACTTGATAACTATAAAATTAATTAATCCGTCATCTCAATCACTAATTATTTAATTAATAATTATAAAATTAAATTTATGTTAATAAAATGTTAATGATTTAATTAATGAACATAATAATTATAAATTTAAGTAATTAAGATCATTAAATTAATAATTATAGCCTTTTTAATTATTTAATTTTAATTAATAAAAAAATAATTAATTTAATAAATATAAATTTAAGGAATTAATAATTTCAATATAGCATAAAATTATTATTTATTTAATCTCAATTAATAATTGTAAAATTTAATAATAAAGCTTCTATATTAACTTAATAATTAATCAATTCATCCCATAATATTTTTAAAAAATATTAATCATTTAATTAATTAGCTTAATAGTTATAATATAATTAATTAGTTAACTTAATAAAATATGTAAAAATTAATTAATTAACATAATAAATATAAATATTAATTAATTAGCTTAATTTTTTATAATTTTAATTAATTAATACTTTCAATTAGTAATTTAATTAATTAGTTTAATAATTATAAAATTATTATTCACTTAATTTTTATTAATAATTATAAATCAAATTAATATACTTAATAATTATAAATTTAAGCAATTAATAATTTAAATAATCAACTTAGTTAACTAAATAAATTAAAACTTATTAATTATTTACTTTCAATTAATAATTTAATTAGTTAACTTTTAAATTATAAAATTTAAGTAATAAATCAACTTAATTTTCTAAAAATATATTATTTTTTCATTTAAATAAATAAAAAATATACGACCAAACATGTTATATATATATATATATATATAACATGTTTAATATATATATATATATATATATATATATATATATAACTAGACACATTTTTTAAAGATGAAAATAATAATAATAAAATAGACTGAAAATAAAAAAAATAGAAATTACAAAGTGATCGCAAGCAGATCAGACTTGATAGATTTTTTTCATCGAATTCGAGATAAAGTTTTACTAATTGTAATTTGAAAGCATGGTGTCTGCATTGAAAGAGATCGTGCTAACTAAGATTAATATAAAATTTTAAATTAAGTTAATTACTAATTCTACTTAAAAACAAAATTTTTCCGTTAACAATAAGTTTTTTAGGAAATTTTTAAGAAAATGGAAAAAAATATTGTGTTTTCAATAATTGATAAAATTTATTTGAACTATAGATTATATAGATATTTTTAACTTACAAAAATTTGAAAATATACTCAATTACAAGATAATACTCATATCAGACTCTGAAGATAAATTTTTCTTCTTATGTTCTCCACTTGCACATGCACATGGTGTTCTTCTCACTCTCACACACTATACTCACTAAAAGTTGGCTTACATTAACCCCTTTTGTTCTCCTTATGTCGAGAGACAACACTCTATATTTCGCAGCTCTAGTTTTTCCTTGTGCTAGTAATAAGACATTGTAGATGTAGTGCCATGACACTTAAAAGACATCACATTGGTGCCAGAATAGTGACATTGCAACTCTATGATTTTTGGTCGCTATCTTAAATTTGAGGCTTCTAACACAGTGACACACTGATGCTACAAGCATTATTGTTGTCTTATCTCAAATTTGTTGTTCTATTAAATTCATACACAAACACAGGACAAAGACACCATGAAAGCACAAAATAATCTTATATTAAAAAAAGATATAATTTTTATGCATTTTAATTACTTAACGACACCAAACATCATAGCTTGTGATAGCCATATTATCAGTGTAATTGAAAGCTCTTATAAGACGCATAGAAAAGGAGAAGTCTTCTTTGGTAGTTTACATTTCTTACTCTTCTTATCATCATTTTTTTTATTTGCTCTCTTATAAACGTCAAGGTTGTTGCTTATTTCCACTTGATGAAAAAGGTACAATTATTACATGATTATTTTTTTTACTATAAATAAAATGTTGTGTTAAAGAGTAAAACATATAAAAATAATCAAATATGTTGAAGAAAGTAGGTTGCATTAAGGTTCGCCTTACTTTAGGAAATTAAGAAGATGATGTCCCAAAACATTATAAAAGTGATGTTATATGCTATAATGCTTCATATTTGAGGCATTAAATCATTATGAAATCTAATAATAAAAAATATCAAATTTATTATCCATTATAAGACTTAAATCACAACTTGTAGGGTTAAGTGGGAGTGTAGAATGTGTTTAACAAATGAACTATTAGGAGCCACTCTAGTATTCATATTATATGGAAACATATCAATTCATTCGTTTCCATTTAAGAATAGAGGTGTCAATGATGAGGAATGCCTACTTTGAGTAAGACCTGGTGATAATGGTAAGTAGATGAGCTATCCATGAGAATATAAAGATAACATGGATATATAAGATATATTATCTTTCAACAAGAACTTTAACATAAAAAAAATATATAATTAATATTTCTAATGAACTCACAAGAAACTCTAATAAGGGGAATTAACATTTCCAATGAGCTCACTAAAAATTCTAATATGTGGAATCAACCTAGCTTCACCTTTCATTTCATACAAGTAACCACTTATGCTATTCGATCTAATATAATTTTTTAAAACAACTTGATATGTCCTTATAAATATTAAAATAAACATTCATCTATAAGTTTTGTAAGGAAAAAAAAAATTCTTAGAACTTCATAATTCCATTGCATAATTGATGTTCATCTTCTAACCTAAGATATATTCTAGATTATAAAACATCAAATGCTTCTCTATTTGCATAAAAGGAAAGCAGAGAGATAGGCATGGGAGCCTCGTAGCTATATCTTTGCTTAAAATTTTGAATGTCTCACCTTGAAAAAAGAATCTATTCAAATAAATATTTTCATAATAATCAATATCTTTCTCCATTGACTCCACCTTAATTGAAGTTATTGCTGGTAATATTTCTTTTCATATTTAAACAATAATGTTCAGTTAAATCTTTTTAAATCCAAATGGTAATCATGATGGTAAGTATTCTCTTCCATAAAAAGGTTTTAAGATGATTTGATTGGCAACAAATAGAGTGAAATTGGATTGCGTGTATTTTGTTTATTTAATTTAATGAAAAGTTATTGAACTGACTAACAAATATTGGATATTTCTAACTTATTGTTTTCTTTTTTTGCATAGTGTGAAATGTGACTCAATGGAAAATTGATTAGTATAAACTTCAAGAATGTCCTCATAGAATTTATAAAAAGGTGTTACTATACTATTTATTTTCTCATTGAAATTTATGGCTTATCTAGGAACTTGTTATTGTGATATCTGCATTTAATATTTTTTTGCCATTGTTTATTAATTGCATTTTGAAATTAAACTTTATGAACATAACTTTTATTTATATGCCACACAAACAAATGTCTCAAATGATAAACACGTACAAAATGATCTAGATGACAACTGAGTAACTGGCTTATGTTGACTTCGAAGAGGATTTCTATTTTAATAAATTTAGAGATAGCTTATTTGATTTACTAATAAAAATTATATTTTTTTTTAAATAGTTTCCTTTTTAAAGTTTAAGCTATAAAAAATTGAGATGATAAAAAATGACAAAATCTATGATGATATATATTTGAGGAGGCTAACTATAAAGCTGTTCATCTATTAAAATGATCCTTTTTACGAGCTCTTTTATTTTTATGTTTCTTGAAAAATTCTTAGGTTTGGATGTCTTAGTTAAAATTGGTTAAGTTGAAGTTTCCTCATTAGATTTGCTTCGAGATAACAACAACATAACTTATGCAAGGAATGCATTGATCTCAAAGTTAATCCAACATCTTTGAGCTACATTTTGATAAAAAAAAAATTAGCTAGATATCCTAATTTCTTTATAAATTTTGCGAAAAAAATAATCTTCACTACGATTGCTTTCATGCAGATGTTTTGTTTGTTTGGATAAAATTGAAAAACTGAGTTGAATGAATCGTTTTTAGTCGATTTGTTTCATTTATTAAAATATTGACACACAATTTATATGTTTTTGCACATCTAATACTTAAATTATAATATTTAATTACACAACACTAAATTAAAAAAAAAACAATAGTATTAAATATTCTTAAGTGTAATGTAATTTTTTATGTATGTTTTGATGTTATTGCAACACTAAAGTGTTATTTTAATAAATATCTACTTTAAATTTTATACATGAACTTGCCTAAGAATTCCACTTTGTATATTTAAATCCCTCATTTTGATTTTAATTTTTGTTTAATGTAGCATAAGATTATTAGTTAATTTTGTTTTTTCAAGTACAATATGAAATAATTAAATAATATAAATAAACAAATGCTTTAAAGATAAACATGAAATTATTTATTCTATAAATTAATATTATAAATTATGATAAATATTATTTAAAATTATTGTTAAGTTAAAATATAATAACTACATAAAAACAGCCCAAAACATTGATATTTATAAACCAATCAGCGAGTGATCTTTTTGAACTTCTAAATTTATTTATTTAAATGTGAGTGTTGGGACTTTATAAAACAAAAAAATATAACTTGAAGCTTAAATGAATTTTAATATGGAGCGGTAATTTGAAAAATTAATTGAAAAAGATGGTTGTTTTGTAAAGTTTAGGGGTGGTACAAGAATCTCTTTCACGAAAAAATATTGCATCAGGAATCTGCATGTAGTGTTAAGCTAGAAGTTCAATGAAATCACGTCAGGTGGAGGTGATAGTAAAAAAATTCAGTCCGATTACACGGGAGAATATGTGTTATTCAGACGTAATGATATGTTATTAGGGTGTTATTATATTCTGAAATTATTATTGATGTTATAATAACACAATACCACATTATTAATACTTGAATAATATATAATAACACCTGAATAATACACAATATTCAGAAAAAATATTCTCTTATATTAGAAGAAAGATTTTATTTTAATGTTTATTTCATTTCACGGTCTTTTTCTTTGTAAGCGAGAGAGCTTGGTTAACCTAGAAACAATTCCAATCCCCGGGGAGGGTTCGACGAACATAAGCCTGCACTCGGCTTCTCGTTCTGGCTCGAAACCCTCGACCATTAAGGGCTGCTAGATGCGGTTTTTCGATGATGGAAGAAGTATCATGCATCCAAGTTTACCCCTTAATCATCGTCCGCGTTATTTATTCTTACCTGATCTGGAGTGAATAAGTAGCAGAGTTAAAATCGAGTTGAAAACGACCGTGCATCGGGCATTCGGGGAGTCCGATAATCTCGTTTCCCTTCGGGCAGGTAGAACTCACAAGCATCCCTTTTTCTTGAACTATCTTGTCTTTGATGTAACTTGATCTCGAAGTGTATCGATTAGGTTTAACAATGCGATCAGATTTAGCCTTGATTTCGTAAGGATTAATCTCCTTTGATTTTAGCAATTGTGGATTTCGTAGGTGGTGTTAAGAAAGACATTGGATTGAAGATTTTTCAATTTGGAAAAGAAGAAGTCTTTTTAAAAGTCATTTTTCAAACTTTATTTTTTTATATTTTCAATAAATGCATTCCATTGCCGCGCTGTATGTTTTTCAGATCATGATGTCCTGATCTTTTGGTTTTTAGCTTTATTTTCCAGAGTTTGGTTGTGGCTTCTGTTCCGTGCCACCCCAAAGTTTGAAAGCAATGTATTGTTCGTTGCTTAATTTACGCTAAATTTATCCATTTGATGCTATACAATCTTTCTCTGCAGATGTTGTACTAAAATACTTGAAACTTCCAAGGGCATTTCTCTTGCGGCAATGAACATACAAATTTTTTAGGATTAGCTCGATCTGGAACTTCTTTGAAATGAGGATGTTTGATTCAATATTTTTATGATTTAAATGATGTAATGTAAAGCAATTTTTATGTTATGAATAATTTCAGGTGGAACAGTGGGAAGTCTTTAGAATTAGCACTTTTGGTATGCCTTCATTCTCTTACATAATGACTAATTTTACATAATAAGGCGCTCTCTCTCACCAAAACATTCTTATATGGTTTTCTTCAATAATTATAAATTATTTTCCTGCTATCTATATTATTTATACTTTTTTTTTTCTAATAGGCCTTTGTTTTGAGTTCTGTTGAAGCTTTTTTGTTGAGAAGTTATTCACTAATTGACGTGAGATAACTTTTTGAGCTAAGTATAAACAACACCAGTTACTATCAGTGTAAGAAGTGACTTTATTATCACTTAATTTAACTTATAAGGGCTATTTTGAAAACTTTGCATTTTATTTATGTTTGAACTCTCGAGTTATTTTATTTTATTTTTTTAAACTGATTTTTGGGCTCTTGTTGCTGTTATAGATCTGTATTTAGTTTGTTTCAATATGGTGCTAAATCTATAGGAATTTGAATTCGACTTGAACCATTTCCATCCAAAACTTATCAAGCAAATTTTTTTTTACGTTTGCTAATGGCAGGGCTATGAAGATGTTTTATTGGTGAGAAGTACACTTTATATTTACTTATCCTTGTTTATGCGTACATTTCAGTATCTACATATTTGCTTTATAATTTCTTTCATCTACTAATTATCCATGTGAAGTTCAAAGTAATTTCTTCTATCATTAAATAGTTGGACAAATTTCTCATCATTTATTAATGTTACCTTACTAAAAAATGATAACCAAATGCGAGGCATGAAAAACGATAAATTTGGGCCATATCGATGGGTTTTGGTTCATAAGACTTAATTTTATCCTATTTAAGGGTTTAAGTCTTCAAATTATTTCATTTGGGAATCTAAACTTGCTACCAGTCTGCATTCGAGAGTTCAACAAAGCAATTGGACCATTTTTTTCTAAGCTTGTTTGATCAAATCTGTGAGTAAGACCATGGCTAGGTAGATTCCAACTAACAAATTGATGCAAACATGAAGTTCAATAGTAGCACTAGGCAGCTAGGCTCTGAAGATACTGGGAGTGCTAGGCTTAGTGTTAGCTAAAGAGAAAAATAAGAAAAAGTTTCACATAACACAATTACCCAAATTGAAGTTCCCCACCATTGCCAAAGGGGGCTCTTCACATGCATCTAATGTAATGGTATTCATCTCTTGCAATCAATCAATTAGATAAAGGGGGCCTATAGAACCAAGCCTCATTTCGCCAAGCCTTCATGCATTAGCCAATACTAAGTATCGAGCAATCACCAAGCCCTTTGAAAAAAACCATCAATATTCCTTATGAAGTAATTCGCCACCACCTATGGGTTCTTAAAATGCGTCTGGTGTAATTACATCCATCCCATTCACACTGCCAGCACCTGTTCCCAAGTGAAAGAACTACAACGATACATTTGTTTTTGCACCAGGAAAAGAAGCAAATGGTCCTATTCTGAGCTTTTCACCTCTCATAACTCTTCCAGATAGGAATAACTGAGGCATCAACTATATAACCCTGAGGCATCAACTATATAACCAAGCACAGTCCCCAAGCTGAAATAATATGCCAACATGATGAGGTCTTTTCTGATGCACCGGATGTTAAAGATCAATTAGGCCATCCACTAAACTGCAAGGACACCCTTCCCACTATCTGTTATAGCCTGGATGAAATGAAATGTCATCACATAAAGGAGATAACGTGTTGTCAGCCCACAAATGGATACCATCACCTACTACCAAATGTGCTTATCATATACATCCTCTGAAAGAGCATTTAAGGCACCTGATCTTTCGTCTATCTCCAAAAGAAATCAACAGGGACCAACAGAACCAATCACCATTTATTTCTTTCATAGCTCCCACTTTTATCTCAGATGGTTGTGTGGAATGAGTATGGCATTGGTTGAAAATATTTAAGCAAAGGAAATAAGGATATTCGATTGAAGAATCGAGGAAATTAGGTTAATCTCCTTATCTGGGAGAGATGATAAACTGGTTTTCTGTTGCCTTTAAGCAAGTGCTGTATGCTTTAACAAATCTTGGATAGTGTAGAGGAAAGCGGGAGTGCCAAGTGGGAGCCTTGTTTGAAAACTAAAAGAGAAGAATTAAGGATGAAAGTAATTCAATTTCTTTTGTTGAAGTTCTGAATTTTATATTCTAAAGGCCTCCTATTTATATAAAATGATTGAATTTTAAATATTCTATCAATTAAAAAAAACATCATCCAAACTTAGAACTAATCAGTCACCATCATTCTAACTCAAACTTATAATAAAATATAAACATGTTTTACCAAGTTCATAAATATTCCTAAATTTTAAGCATAGTTAATGTATTAGCTTTATTGATTACTGGTTTTAAGGTTGCTCTTCTCCATGATTACTTAAAATTTATGTTAATTACCTGCCTTTTGTCGATTAGACATGAATGAAATCCTTTTTCAATTCCCTTTTATAAATTAAACCAATATTATTTCTTTATAATTAACTTTGTCTTTATAAGTAACTTTGGCTTCCAACCTTATTGCTAGTTGAAGGGTAGGAATAGTTACAAGAAAGAAGGCAATTGCGCTTGCTAGCAGTCTACAATTGACAATATTTTATGTAAAGGAAGGGATGATAAATTGTAAAGAGAGGCTAGGCAACGAGTCTATAATTAGTTTTTTTTTTTTTTGTTAAATGATTTCACTTTAGTTTTTTTATTTTTTTATTTTATTAGTTTATTTTAATGTAAGCATCTCAATTATAATTATCCCTATAGAGAATGAACCGTTCCCTAATATTTGTGTTGGTTTGCTTTGATTCCTTTTTTTCTTGAGCATCGGTTCAGTTTGCATCTTTTTTCAATTATTGGTTCTTTATTAAATAGTTTGATTTTTTAGTAGGGCATTGAGTAGTTGTTTTGATGTTTTCTTGTTGATTGTCATGTTATTGTTTATAACCTCATTCTAATATAACTTATCTAATTGGTTCAATTTTTATGTCACATTGAGTTTGGCTTTTAATTTTTTTTTTGTTATATGATGATCTTATTTTTTTTTGGCTCTGGTTCAATTAGCTTTCTGTTGTTCGTTGAGTTATAAATCTTCAACATTATATATATATATATATACATACATATATATATAATGTCATTTCAACCTCTCAATTTTAACTTGTGCAGTGGCTGGGTAGGCTGTCTCATTGGAATGTTAGCATAAACAAAATATGTGGCTATTGCTTGATTTTTTTTCTCGATTTGTTTGAGTATTTATCATTATTTTTATTATTTGGATTATGGGATGAGAATATATATAACTTTGTGAATTCTTGATTTTTGGATATTTGGTTGGATTGTGTATCATAAAAATAGTGAGATTTCAGCTGTCAGTTGTCTTAAATTTATTTATTTTTTTAAAGAAAGGATTTTGTGATTTAAAATAAGGGAAGACTTGGCATATAATAATCAAATTTTTTGTACACTTTAAGGGTTTGTTTGGGGCAGCTGCAACTTATTGAATAATCTGCTGATAAGCTAGGTACGGTGACAACTACAAATTTTTATTTTTTTGGAAAAGCCAGACTGCTGCTAGAAAGCTGCAACTACACCTAGATAAGTGCGGTGTGAAAACGCTGTTTTCAGCGTTTTAAAAACGCATAAGCTGTCAAAATGCACTTTACCCAAACAGGTCAGATGCGTTTTCAAAACGCCACCACACCAAATAAGCTGCCCAAACGGGCCCTAAGAGAGTTAGAGGCAAGGATATTTTCTTGCCAGTTAAGCTCAAAAAGTACTTGCCCACTGGGCCAATGAGGACTTGGATGCAGAGCTTAATATAGGCTTGCTTGCTAGGTCTTGAGACAGACTCACCTGTTGGGTTCTTGAAAGTATGAAGTTGCATTAATAGAACAAAAATATTACAAAAGTACGCATCTAAACATGTACAATGTTGTTCAAGTCATCCCTAATCAAAGTTGAAAAAGAAAGAATCTGATATGATATGGTATAAAAAATTTCATGAATTTTCATAAAAATTAGATGAAAGCAAATATTTTCCTTTAAAAATCCGAATAACTCAATACAAATATTATGATAAACACTTACTATTTGAGAGACCCAATTCCTACAATTCAAGATGTAATAAATCTCCCCCAAAATCTAATCATAAGACTCATAACAACATTCTCATGCATAAACCTAACCCTAAACATAATAACCTTATTTATAACCAACAATAATACTAATGGAATGCTAAATTGCCTTTAGTTGTTCAAAAACCGAATTGCCCTTAGGCTATGCACTGTTGTCCCCAAAAAACACATTGTCCTGAAGATGGGAAAACGTGAGTGTTCCTCCACAACTATCTCTATTTCTTCCTCCTCTTCCTTCTCGACATGCACTATAAGAACATGGAATTTTTTATCCTTGCAACAATATCTTGGGTAAACTTCTCATCACACGAAAAACATTATCCCTTGGCTTGCTTCTCTTGAAACTTTGTCTATGTAAGGTGCTTGAGTGTCGCTCTCAACGTAGGCTTGATCATTTTTTTGATGCGGTATGCTTTCCTCATCGTGTTCCTCTAGTTCGGTCACATTTCTTTTTGATTTGGCTATAAAATCTTTAGTAAACCCTTGGTTAGGATTTACAAATTAAGCCATCGACAGGGTCTTAGATTGCATCTCAATGAGCCTCCTTAACATCTTCCTTGAGCTCCTGAATCAACCCTAAAATCGATTTTCCTTTTAGGAAAATTTTCCTTTTATGGCAGAGAACCTTTCATCCGTTGTAGATTTGATTTGACTCACCTACTCCAACATTTTCTCTATATCATCTACTTTCTTTGCTCTCATCACTTCTCAAAAAGTTTTCGATCACAAAGAACAGAAACACTTGCATGCTGAAATTTCGTTGATATGTTCGCAAATCTGTATTGCAAGGTTGTATGCCCATTGTCAATCTTAATAGCGTTAGTACCAAGTAAGCTGAAATATAGTAGCTTCACATGTTGAAATTGCATCTGTAAGTTCGAATTGGCCGTAGAAATCCCATTCAATAAAATCAAGCACATATGAGCGTCGGAAGAGGAGGTAGATGGAAGATCTGAGTTTCTGTCACAAGCCCCGTTCCTTCTCTTCCCCAATAGCTTGAATCACGTCATTGTTGCCGCGATCTCGCTGTAAGGCTCAGATGCCGTGTGACAAGAGAAAATTGGAGTTTTTGAAGTCTGGAAGCTGCGATCCCGCCTTTGCTTTCTCTACGCAATCACACTTCTTCACACAAACTTTTAATAGTCGAGGAAGATGAGAGATTTGGGTCTTTGTAGGCCTCAATTCTGTCCCCAACACACTCAAATCACGATTGTATCGCCACTCACAATCTTTTGTACGCCGTGATCCGACTGTTGCTTCCATAGGTCGCAAGTCGAATCAATATTGTTTCGGTACTGAACGTTGTGATTTGGTAAAGATGACGAAGGCTCTAGACCCAACAACTCTTAGCATGACTGTATCGTGATCCCATCAACGATTTCGTCGTTGCTCATGCTCGTGCACTTGTGCGTGGAACCTTTTGGCTTTGATTAGGGCAAAATGAGTTCAGGCCTTATTCATCGGGATCCTGATTGTGGTCTCCCATAAATAGATTGCCTTGATACCAATTTGATAAGATTCAATATAGATATCGACACAAATTTTTATAGAAATTTGGGCAAAGCAAATATTTTTCTCTCATAATCTAGACAACTCAATGCGAATACAAAGATAAACACCTGCAATTTGAGAGGTAGGCGATCTCTCTCAATTCTTACATTTCAAGAGATATGAAATCTCTTCCAAACTCTAAACCTAAGATTCACAATAACAATCTCATGCATAACCTAATCCTAAGCATGATAAACTTATTTATACCCAATGATAATAATAATATAACTCTAAATTACCCTTGGACATACAAAAACCTAATTGCTCATAGGCTAGGCACTAGTAACAGAATCACATTCTGGGAGGACTTGCAAGACAATCTCACAACAAACTCACACGTCAAATTCCAAGAGGACCTGTCAGCTAAATTCAAGGTAATTGAAGTGAACTCACTAGCCAACCATTGGGAATACATGATTAAGCTCAAGAAGAACCCGCCTATCACTACCAAAAGAGTCGTCGAACCAACTCAATTCAGACAACCACTTAAGCTTGGAGAGCTACTTGGTGACGATCACTTGAAGAGTCCTTGACATCCCCAAATTTGATGGCGACTACCAGTTACCAGTTTGAGCTTGAGTGTTTATTTAAGCTACTTGCCTCTTGTACTCTTTTTTGAATTTTTTGATAGTCCACTATTTAGGTATTTTGGACCTTACTTTATTATTTCTCATAGAACTTATGTTGAACCCTTTTTTATTGGTTCTACTCTTTATTCCCCTGTTAAACATTTTTTTATTTTTCTTGTGATAGTAAGGTTTAAGCATAATCCATGGATAAACAAAGTAGTTTCCAACATCTTAAAAGATTCTTTGAGCGTAAATATATGCTTTGAATCGGAAGTGACACACAGTGATATGCAAAAGTTGCAAACAGAGAACTAGCCGAATGCACCATTGCAAGATAATTGTTCTCTAATTGAGAACCAAGAATTGCATTAAGAGTGCAATTTTTTGATGAATTTATTGACTCGATACTGGGGAGAAATTCTAGAGCGAGAGTGGTGCCATCTCTTGTAAAATATATTACTTGGACACCAACAAAGAGGTGTCTGTCCCTTGAACATTGTTAATTAGAGGGGTGAATAGAAAGAAGGCGACCATACCCAAGAAATGCTTTTTCCAAATAAGTTTTTGAAGCTAGGCCACCAATTAAAATTTAAGTCAAAGCATGGGCAAATTTTTTTGATCAACAACCAAAATGCCATTGATCAGCATCAAGGTTGTCCATCAACCACTTAATATAGATAAGAGAATAAGGCCAAATGAGAAAAAAAAAAGAAAAGAAAAATGACCAACCATTGTGACATCTGTTAGGCCAACTCCCGAGGAAGCTGACAAATTGATTTAAATAGGATTCGTAAGAGAAGCCCAACATCCAAAATGGTCTTTAATGTTGTGGTGGGTCAAAATTTGAATGATGAGTGACAAATTTGTGTTTAATTCATTAATTTGAACTCGACCTACCTAAAAGATTGCTATCTACAACCAAGAATCAATACCCTTGTTGTCTTTGAAGCTGAATACTTCATTATGAGTTTTATAGGAGCTTTTTTAAACTTTTATCAAATAAAAATGCACTCCACCGACGTTGAAAATATAGTTTTTATTTTGGTGGATGGAGTATATTGTTATAACAAACTGCTGTTTGTGCCGAAGATTTTTGCGTCAAATTTATGCGGATGGATGGATCTTGTCTTCTAGGAGCAACATGGATGAAATATTGAAGTCTACATGGACGAATTGCTTTTGAAATGTAAAAACCCCCAATAACACATAAATGGCTTAAGGAATGTTTTTTATTCTTAGAAAAATTTTAATTTGGCCTAATCCCTTGAAGGGCATTTTTGGAGATAGTTCATGCAAACTTTCGTGATTTCTATTTACACATGATTGGCTTTAAAATGCATCATAATAAAGTTGGGACGATACTGGTGCCATCATTGAGGGCATAAAAAGTTGTAAAAGCTAAACAAATGCATAATCAACTTAGGTTGATTCAAATTGAAGTTGAGAGGGAAGTGCACACTACTTTTTTAGGCATTGAGAATCGTTAAATGATTTAAGTGGAACGAGGACATTTCAGGAAAGCGTTTTAAGATTTGAAGTTACTTTTGTTATGTCATCCATGCCTCAAAGTTTGCATCTTAATACAAACTTTTTAGTATATCTTGGAATTAGAAAAAAAAAATTCATTAGCTTTATATTAATTAGTATACAGGAGAAGAAGTAATGATTGATCTATTATATCTATTTGTATTAGAAAAATGCTTTGTTGGTTTGAGTTGTGCTACCCAATCTTATAAAAACTCGCCTTGGTACTAATCATAACGACTCACCGAATATGACTATACTTTCAAATGCACTCCGTACAAGTCTTCATTGATCACATATTGAAGTTGGTCCAAGTAAAGTCGGGCCACTTGGAGCGACAAGTTAAGCGCTCGATGGAGCTCAGTGAATTTCTGACCCGTGTACTTGCTGCCTTTGGATCCGAGCAATCCAACCCTTCCTTGGACCGGTCGGTCCACCCTACTTAGTTTGCACCTGCCTCTTCCTTTATTGATCCCAATCCCGATCCCGATCCTGATCCTGAGTTTGCCACTCCTTTCCTGGCCCGTGCCCTAATATCCCGCAGTTGACCATTTTTTCCTAGCCGTTGCTTGCCTCTTCAATTCCCTTCCTTTTCTTCTCCTCCTTCCTTCCTAGGTTTTCTCTCTTCTTCCCTATTTTTACACATCCATTCTCAGGTCTAAGGTAGTGAATTTTCTTGGTGATTTAGGTTCCATGTTTGCCTCCGGCATTCCCCTCTTGAGGGGCTACATCCGACAGCGAGAGGTGCTTCGGCTCAATCTCGCTTGAGATGGTGATAACCCCACTCTACCATCGCTGCCCACTGCTCCTACACCTCCTCCAGTAGGCCGCTGCGCCCTCTGTTTACTTCCAGTCTATCTCCAATTGCGCCCGACCTCCCGACGCCTCCTCGAGTCAGTTGCCGCACCTCCAGACTTCTGGACAGCTCCCTCCACGTGCTGCCCCTTCTTTCTACAGTTCTTTAAGAAACTGCAGGACTCTGCAACCCTCATCCTGTCGTTGTCACACTCACTGGCGCCATCTTTTGCAGACTGTAGGCCTCTCTAGGCTCTCCCAACACCACTTTAATCAACGCCGGTCACTCCGATGTCCGCCTAGCTGCTGCCAGCTCTTCCCCGACCTCCTTGGTGACTCTCCAATCGAACGCCGACGTTGTCCAGGGCTGTTTCTGGCCTATGCTAGTCTATTTTCTGCATTTCACTATTTCTCTTTACTGTTTTAGTGTTGTTTTGCTTGCTGTTCATGTATTTGTGTCACTGTTTATGCACTCTCGCTATGAGTCGTTCTTGTACTCATGTTATAATTTAGTAATAAAATTTGTCGGTTCTGAGTCGTGATTTGAGTGAACTCCAGTATCATTTGGTATTAGAGCTAGCCCAATTCTATTCCTACTCTAGGTTTCCCTAGCATCCGTCCTCGCCCAATCCACCATTTTTTTTCCTACTCTCCTTTCCCTTTTCACTGCTTTGCTTTCTCTTCTTGACTTCTCATTCCCTCTCTCGTCTCTTTCCCAAAACACCCCCGATCATGCCACCACGTTGATCCACACTGAACCCAACACAGGAAGAAATTCAACTAGAGATTTTTCGCTTATAACAACGATTGGTCGAGATGGACGATGGGACTCAAGGCGACGTTACTCTTGATCGGGACATTAAGAGTTGAAGAGAACACAACGACGACTTAAATCCGTTTCATCGCGATGATGTCAATAATGGCGAATATTGTCCACGCAGCTTTGGCATTCACTATCACACGAGACCACACGAGGAGCTCACGTTCGACACCCATCGTGATTTCGACATGAAAATGGACCTTTCAGAATTCAACAGGGGCATGGACCTCGATGATCTCATCAACTGGTTGCAATAGATCGACCAAATCTTTAATTACAAGGAGGTACTTGAGGACAAACGGATTAAGCTTAAGCTCACAGCGATCAAACTAAAGAAAAACACGTCATTATGGTGGGGCTCAATTTGAAGATTGTTTAGAAGAAGCATTGCCCCTCCTCGGAGACGAAGGCGAACTATTGGTCATACAAAGGATCCTTCAATCCGAGCTCGACAGAGATCCTTCATGGCTATGACACACATCTTTCGTGCTACATGCACTGCCAAAGGCAAAATCTGATGTTTAATCATCGATGACAGTAGTTGCGAAAACGTCGTATCCACCATAATTTTCTAGAAGTTAGACTTAGCTACCCAAAAACCACATGATAATATTCTCTCACTTGGCTCAAAAAGGGGAACAAGATTCGCGACGATCGACAATGCTTAGTTGAATTCTCCATCGACAATCAACTATAAAAATAAGGTTGGTGTGATGTCGTCTTAATGGATGCATGTCACATTCTTTTGGGACGACCATGACAATTCGACCGAAAAACGCAGCACTACGGCTTCAAATACACCTACAAATTCAAGAAGGTTGGAAAACACATCATGTTATTACTTGTAAAAGATGCGCTACCCCCGATCGACACAAAGACACGTTAATTTCACAGGCCACCTTCCTACAATTAGCTCGCAATGCCTCGATCGCACTAGCATTGGTCCTCCTAGAGGGTATTGGCTTAGATAATGAGATACCCATGATCACTATCACCCTCACCGTGCGCCACCTCTCGTGAATCGTAGGCCTCTCCAGGTTCTCCCAGCACCACTCCAGTCACCACCGGTCACTCCGAGACGTCCGCCTAGCCGCTGTGAGCTCTTCCTCGATCTCCCCGGTGACTCTCCAACTGCCCGCTGATGTTGTTTAGGCTTCTGACATGTGCTAGTCTATTTTCAACACTGTTCTTTTTCTGTTTACTGTTTTAGTGTTGTTTTGTTTGTTGTTCATGTATTCGTGTCACTGTTTATGCACTCTTACTTGCTAGGAGTCATCCTTGTACTCATGTTATAATTCAATAATAAAATTTGTCACTTTTGAGTTTTGGTTTGGGTTAACTCTGTTATCAATTTCAAAATTTGTACATGCCGATGACATTTATCAGAACATAAGCCTTGGCCAATTTGCTGGCTGATTTCACAATTGGATTAGCGGAAGAGGAGGCGTCTAGTGAGGACGACTTACTCTAGACACCATTGATGGCATTTTAAGTGACTAGGGTGTTGGAGTTTAAATGGTTTTGAAGAGCCCCATAGTTTTATTAACCAATGGGCACGGATTAACCTCCTAGTTATAAAAAATTAACTTATATATGAAGCTTTGATAGCCATCTTATGATTCATGTTTGGAGTTGGAGCCAAATATTTACGAGTGTAATTTGGATTCTTATTGCATCCATCAAATCAAAGGACTATCAACGCAAGGGAAGACACATTGCTTCTATATTTCTTCTAAATTGAGATATAAATTGATAAATTCGGGTACTACAAAGGTGAACAAATTACTAGAGAGCAAATTAACTCGCAGACATGCTTGCCATGAATGGGAACTTGGATTGGATACCTTCTATTGAGCTTACATGGCCCATAATTGACAAAGAAGAAATCATGGAAGCCAAGTTCCCAATTGATCGATTTGGGTTGGCCCTCTCATAAAAAAATGAAGATAGTTATAATTTTTGCTAGCATAAAAGACCCTAGGAAATTCAAGGTCAATGCTGCAGTTTCATAAAAAAAAAATGAAGATAGGTATCATTTTTGCTAGCATGAAAGATCTAGGAAGTTCAAGGTCAATGCTGCACTTATTTGCTAATACATTATGATTTGCACATGACCTTAGGTTTGGCGAAGTTGTAAAGATACCGAGAACTTTTCCAAGTGATCCCTACATGCTAAAAATCCATTTATATGGCGCTTTAAACAGCACACAAACTACATCTGATTTAAAGTACGTGCCCATTCGCCTTTTAGGGGATGTACTTACTAACTTGTTATTATCAACCATTGGACAATAGAAATTCATAATCGTCGTGATCGACCCTTTTTCTAAATGGATAGTCTAAGGATTTTACTGAGATGACTGTTGAGATTATTTGAAATTCTATATTGATCGACATATTTTTTAATGCGGAGTGCCCTTGTGATCATCACCTATAATATTCCACAATTATCTTAGAAGTTTCTCAAAGATTTTGTTAAAGATTGGGAATTCGCATCAAGTCCACCTTTGTACATTATCTAAAAACAAATGGTCAAGTTGAAGCGGCCAAAAAGAAAATTCTGAATTTGTTTAGTAAGCTGATTGAAAGTGCTAAAGGCAATGTGTGAATGTCTTGCCCTCAGTTCTATGGACACTTGGATGACTCTTTAATTAGCAACTCAACGAAAAAATCTCACTTGGATGACTCCATAATTTGCGACTCAACAAAACCTTTCATGCTATCACATGAAACTGAAGCACTATTGATTCAACATAGTTTACATTGACAAACGGTTGCAACCACTTATATTTATGAAGAAGGTGAATTTGGTGAAAGTCAAGTATTGAATGAATTATTAGAAATTGTAAGTGACCTACTAGAGGTGCATAGAATTTAATATGTGATGAAGCATGAAGAGGAGGGCAAGCAAATATTACAATTTCAACGTTTTAGAAGAAGAGATTTTATGTAGGAAACTTTGTTTTGAAGGCAGCCGGTGGTGTCTCATCAAATCAAACTCTTCAAATTTGGATAAATTTGGCCATACATTATCAAATAATAAGTTAGTTTAGGCACATATTGACTTTAGACCTGCATAGGAAATGTTGTCCAAACTTTCTTTCCTTGAGATTCATTTTTTGTTTTCATTCTAGTACATTTCATTTTATCCAAAAGAAACCTTAACAAATAAATAAAGTTTTATAAGAATGGTTCATTAAAACAAACTAATCGTCTTAGGATGAGCTCTAAAAGACAATTGGGGAATTTATTCAATCAATGAGACTTGGGGACCTCGCCCAATATAAGCGAGTTCTTGAATGAAAAATAAACGAGAAACTTATAAGAAATTTTGATAAGCGCACTAGACCTAAGTTTGACAAACTTCAACGTAGAAATATAGGTTGATGCATAAATAAACTCTTTTTCTAATTATAATTTGATTAGTAAAACGAATGTTGGTCAACTTAAAAATTAAAAATCATTATATTTTGGCTTAAGTAAAGTTGTCAAGTTGTGATAACCACTCTCTAATAGAGATCTATTGCCCTTAAATGAAGGACAGTTCGAACTTAGTAAGATTGGCATACTACTTTTTTGCCTCGAGTTACAATCCAAGGAAAAAGAAGGTTATTTATTATCTCTATAGAGCATAAATTCTTATTTTTTTCCTTGCAATTGATTTTTGCCCAAAATTAAAACAAATATTTTGAATATATTTTCCATGTTGACTAATAACACTTAGTGAACTTGCTCCCATGTGACATGTTCAAAGTGGGTAAAGAGTAAACCAGAAGAGTGCGATGACATAGCTCCAATGATTGACCTAAGCTAACAAGTAGGAGTTAGCTTTAGGTTAATATTAAAAAGTCACTTTTTCTAATTAGAACTCTGCGAACAAGGGTGGAACTTGCCAACTTAGGAAGAAAAGACCATGGGATCTTAGCCAAAGCAAATTCGTTAAGGAGAGCCATGGCCTCAGACAAAGGTGAGTTTGAGCTTAAAAAGTTTGACGTACTTTTTTCTCACCTTGACTTTTAATACATAGAAAAAAGTGAATCTAATGAACTAAAGAAGTGAAACCCTTATATTTCTTTCATAACAAAATTAAACTAAAAGCAAAATACTATAAACCAGTCTTACAGACAACTAATGATTTATGTTTTTTCAATAATATTTCAGACACCATTACAAGTATTCAACCTAAAATCTGCAACCTAAGAGCCTAATCAAACTTCATCCACAACCTAAGAGCCTATCAGTGATCTGAAATTTTCTAATTAGCTTAAAGGGTTTATTTGTTAATTTTACTTAAGAAATTTTTATACTCAATAGCTAAACCCGACTTACTAGCATTACAAAAAGATTGCACAGGAGAGACGTCAAAGGTATAATTTTTTTTAACACTTGTCTTTATGGGAGATTCAAGAACAAAGAAAAGAAAAATACATGTTAAGTTGTCTTCCCCCCATTTGATTTTGATGAATTCTTAGTCGCCACATAAAAAGTTTCTTAGTCTACTTAGATTGTTGGGAACAATTGCTTCTCAGTTAATTTATTCTGGCAGACCCTTCTTGAATTATTGAGTAGTTTGATATGTATGTAAGCATCTTAGAAAAAGAATTAAAAACTTTTCGAGGGACTTTAAGCTTACTCATTTTTTTTGGGTAACTTAAAAGCTCATCCCCCATTTTCTTTATTTGGCTCCTTAGCAAGGCTTCCTCTTAGAGCATAATGTCGACATCTTGTTACCTCTTCTCAGCTTTTAAAGATGTCATTGCAATGACCTAGTCCTTTTTCAAGCTAGGACCTTTTAATTCTTCACTATGTTTTAACATTGACTGCTTATCTATCTTTTCCCTTTTCACGGATGAATTTATATTACATTTGTTATCTTATTGTTGCAAGTTTTTTGCCCTTGATCTTTTAACATTTGGTTTGGTTGTTGTAGCAGTTCTCCAAGTTACATACATGCTATCAATGGATGATTATAGACTTCACTACGAGCTTCAACTTATGTGGTGAATAAGATTAATCTCCTTATGTGTTTTCTCGAAGAAAGTTGCAATGTCAAGTTCGTTTATAGTAAGGTTGTCATCGGGTCGAATAAGATCAATATTATGCTCGGCTCACCCCAAATAGGAATCCTCATCTAACTCATAGGCCTTCCTCGGTCTACCAAGGCGAGCTTATCCTTTTTATTTTTATTTTTATTTTTTTGGTGGCTTGACCACCTTTTTCCTTGTGGATCACTGTCCACTTCTCTCTCTCCTCAACTCCTTTGGTCACCAACTTTATATAATAATGCCAACCTGCCAATCCTTTAGTTGGCTTGATAGTTAGAGCAGCTTTTGTTGGGACTTTTTTGGGAGGAGTGGTTAGGGATCACCAAGAGAGGAGGGTCCTCGATTCAAGAGACTCACCCACCTTAGAAGATAAGGGCGCCGCCTTCACGGAGCTACTTTTGTTGCTTGTTGCTTGAAGACATAAATTTGACCTCGATACTTGTCCGTCTTTGTTAGGTTTTGTTTTTTAAAGCTCCCCTCTAAAATTTTTCAACATCTTAGGGTCTTCTGAGATCAAATATGCACTGGGATCCATAAAAATGAAAAAAAGTGCAAGTTATGACTCGCATAAACTACTACTTATATAAAGACAAAAAGATTGAATAAGAAATCAACGCATGTATCTCTTAACATTCTCAAAATAACCTTCTCGCCTCCATGAGATCGAGCATGGAGGTTATGAATCATGGTTAGCTTGGTCTTGATTGGCCTAGTTCGAAAACCCTTCAGAAAGCAAAATCACCTCTTGCAATTATTTATTTTGTTCTATAGTCTGAACATCTTTATGTGGTTTGATTGGAAAGCTTCTATTGAACTTCTTTCTTTTGCAGATTGAAAATAAAGGAGACCATGCTTGTGATGGAGTTCAACAAAATTTGGGTAGGCATGATGCCAAATATGAGTAGTGATTATGTTTTTTCAAAGATGAATAAATATTTATATCACATTTTCAAATAAAATACAAAGAATTCATGTATATTAGTTGTATATGAAAAAAAAAATACTTGTATATTACATTACTATTACAAAGCCTTTTCAAAGATAAATAAAGATTAAAACTTCATGGTCGGTTTGGCGTTTCACCAAAATCTTTTATAGGTATACCATTAAAAAAATTAAAGATGGGGTCATTGAGAACATTAGCGGGCAAGCGTTTGCTCCTTGCCAAATATTATAGAACGAACTCATCTGTAGCCAAGAATTAATTTGATGAAGAAACTTTAGAGTCCTCTAATGAACTCATCTCAAGCGTTTGCTCCTTAACTCTTGAAGCTCTATGGCAATGTTGTTGATGACTTTACTCGTAAAACTTAGGCAACTCTTAAAGGCACACACCCTTTGCAGTGCCTCTATCTATGCCATCTACATTTTCATTGCTAAAAGAAAGTTAAATTTAAAAATTGCCTCTTGCTGGTGGCAATATTTTTTGCTGGATTATTAGGGATGACTTATTTTCCATCACAACTATTATTTTTTTGATCCTTGTCAACAACTTGGTCGATTTGCTCTATTGTGGCACCTACACTCTAGCAAGAAGTTTGGGAGTCCGCTCAACTTCAAGACCCTCTATTGGAGGTGCGAGATACAATGATAACTTGACATTCACCTACTTTAGTCTCCTTAGTGGCCTCGACAGGCTAACATCGTCCCTTTCTCTCAATGTGGCAGGAGCACTTGCCTTCTCGCCATATGAAAAGAGAGACTCAAGTTGCCTTCCCATGTCATGGGCCCAAGAACTCATTGAAGCTTGAACATGATTGACTTTAGCATAACCCTTATCGTCTCCTAAAAGTACACTCACTAAATGACATTATATAAATCATTTTATGGAAAAAAAAACGGGTAAAAAGTACATTCAGATTCACAAATGAAGGATTATTTTCTTTTAACTATAAATCTTTTGCTTTTTGGCTTTAGCATGTTCCTTATCGTCTCTTAAAAATTCACTCACTAAATGACATTATATAAATCATTTTAATTAAACGAATCGGATAAAAAATTCGTTCAGATTCACAAATGAAGGATTATTTACTTTTTTAACTATAAATATTTTGCCTTTTTGCTCTTCCGCCTTTAGGGAAACTCCATCCTTCGAGATTACTATGGCTACTGGGGCTTGGTTAAAAACAAAAACTATCATGATATTAATTGGCCGGCTAAAAAAAATTACAAAACAATTTTTAATTAACCAACACTAGAGGAGCCTCATTATGTGCTCCGGGGTGACTACTATTTGGGGTGACTTGTTGATGATGATCATGCTATAGACACCTCAAAAGGGGCGATCACCCCACTCTTTTTACTTGTTTCCACAAGTTTCTTAGTCTTTTTCTAACTCTTAGAACTTTTTGGCTTCCACATTTTCTTGATGTTTTCTATCAAAGCATCTCGGAAATGTCAAGCTTAGCTGGTGAAATTTTTTATTTTTTATAGTTTCAGAGCTATAATAGCGAGAGAACATAAAGATTCCAGGGCCTTATAAATAATTTTTTTTCTGACAAAACCAGAGGGTCCATTTATAGCAAGGCAAGGATATGCTAATTTGGATTGCCAATAAGATCATATCTATGACAATATTACATTCCTTAAATTTAGTCACCTACTCTTTTAATGTACATTAAACTCCAATTACTGCTCTAAATCAATATTTTTCAGGATTAAAACAATTAACTTAGCACGAGAAAGCATGGAATTTGTTCAGAAAAGCAGGCTAAATATTGGCTTCATTTATATATAAAAATCACATTTTCTATCATTGTCTTGTTCATTTCTCAATGTTCATTCAAAGATATAAGAGATATGTGAACTAAATGTATATTTTAAGAGGAAACTCAATTTAGTAAAATAGAAGAACAAGCATTCGCTAATTGAGTTTAAGATGGACTTGTCTGCATGTTCTATAGGACTTGTATTGTGAGCTGAAGATGGAATGTCTTGTTGGGCCCTAGTAGGATATGCCAATTAAATCACAAAAGAACTTGCCAGTCGAATTCAAGGCAAAACATTGGATCAAGGAAAACTCATTAGCCGATTATGAGGATAGTTCCACAACTCTAGAAGAATAAACGCTTCTAAGGGACTCACCAGATCAATTCAATTCAGACCTCCAGTTATACTTGGAGAGCTAATTGTCGACCATCACTTGAAGAGCTAGAGACTTCTCTGAGTCTGACGGTTTACTATCAGTTTGAGTCATAGTCATTATTTTACATGTTATTTGTACTCTACTTTGTACTTTATTACATTTATAACATATTTTTTAGTCATTTTTATAGTGCACTAACTTGAATCTCTATATAAAACATGGGGATCATGAGCATAGCTATGGGTTCCACTTTTTCAGATGATCACAGACTCTGCTTTACTGTATTATTGCTTGTTGAGCTAATAGTATATTTTCCCCTTTTTTTCTTAGTTTTCCTCTCATTTATTCTCATAGGGACTACCAGTAAGGGTCTGACTTACCCCAAAAATAATCAAAAACATAATCCCACATTTTTCATAATATTTTCTTTGAGTTTTTGTTTTATTTTTATGCTTTGGAGTTGATTGAATGTGAATTATTTTAGTGTACTCAAGTAGCAACTACATATTTTTTGGGAAAGTCTTCTCGTTATATTGGCCTGAGACTTGTATTTCTTTATTTTGTGATCTTTTTTTTCCTATCTGAGCTTGAAATTAGCGGTTGTTTTGCTCGAGTGATTCAATCTTTTCTGAATCTATTATAATTTTGAATTTTCAATTATGGTATGAATTTTTTATTACTGTTGATTTCTATCGATCCTGGTTTTTTACTTGGTTGATCGTCATATCATCCAAAGTTTTTGTTTTACAATTTTTCATCAATGCAGTTGAAATTTTTTCCAAGAGAATGAATATAATCTTTTGTGCATGTTTTTGTACGTCTATCTTGTATATTGGGAACAAGGATCCTTGCCTTAAATAATTTGCATTATTAGGGCATTCTTACTTGGAACACTTGAGCATCACTGATGACATCTTTCTTTTCCAGTTCGTTCACATCAGTATTTGCCACCCTTTTGTCACACGCTTCCCCTCTCATCAGTGATGACAGTTTTGCTCATCTTATTCTTTATTTGCCTAGGCCTGTTCCACTTTCTTACATTGTCTTTCTCTTTTTTTTTTCCCGTACCCAGTCATCCCTTCTACACTAATCCCAATTCATGGCAACGTGATGTGATTGGATTGCGACATTTCTGACTGATCCGCTTTAAGCCATTTTCTTTTTTTGTTTTTAAAAGGGTATTACAGTAGAAATGTTTTTTTGCTAAATACTCTAATCATGTCTTTGCTAGCTTGGCTTCTACAAGAATCCTACGTGCAAGCTCTTTTCAAACAAAATGGGACATCATGTGATGGTTTATTCAAGCCATAACGAGCTTTACAATCTGCAGGAAAAGTTCAAGCATTTGTTTCTCTGTCAGCTGGAGACAATAGCCTATTTTTGCAGCCAGTGATTCTTTCTTGAATCTTTTTAAAGTGCTCATCTTGTAATGAACTTCATTTCAAATCTTTAAAGATCTCGGATATTTAGAGGAAGTTGCTGATTAGTGAATCCAGTGAACTGAGTGATTAAATAAATCTGCAAGATGAAAATCTTTGGAACCTCAAATTCTCTTTTACCATTGTTAATACTAAGACCTAAAATAGCCTCAAAACCGAAAAAATTCCTGGCGCTTTATTAAATATACTCTCTCCCATTTTATAAGGTTATTGTTTCATCTGCAAGGAAAGATGTGAAATGATAATTCAGCTACAATTGTAATACCTCACAGAAAGGAATCTAGGGTGTCTGTTTGTCTTAAGAATTCAAGTTGGTTTGAAATAGCCACACACTTTAAAGCAGTCACATTTTTTTTAAGTAGTTGAATGCTTATTGGAATGCACACATTAAGATTTGATTTTGATGTTTTAGAGCACCTATTAGATAAAATGAATGCCTTTCAATACATTTGCATTACTCGCGTTATAATTAAGTTGAAATTTATCATGTAGTACACATATGATATAAAAACCGTCCAAATATAACTATTTGTGCTTTTGCTGACTGATTTAACATCATTAAAATGTTTACAGATCTTTCATTTTAATTTATTGCTCTTTTTTTTCCGCTTGCTTGTCTTTCTGTTCAATTCAGTTGTGATAATTACCTATTAAAATTTATTATATGTTTATGGTAACATAATTTCATTTGCATTCAGTCAGCATTTTGTTCAGGTGGATCCGATATCGGTCATTGTTTTATTCAGTAAATAAAGGTGCTTCTTGGGGCTTTTTTATTCAATTTTTATTTGTTTGTTGTTTTGACGATTGTGCGTGCTGAGAGAATGGTCTGTTCGGCATAGAAATTCTTTGATATAATAATATCTTCTTAAATTGCATGCAGTCAAAACTTTTAGTTTTTTGGACATTCTATGAAGTCTTTTTGTGCCATCACACTTCTTGTTTGGGTGTATATCGTGGAACCGTAATTGTACCACTATCATCAAGTCATTTGAGTAAATTTTGTGCCTTTCTTGCTGAACTTAGTGGCTATGCATATTTTGTGTTCTTAGTGTCTCTTTGCTATTTTCTATATGTTCTTGTATTGAGAAGTGGCTATGAAAGGGATAGACGGAGGATGTTTTTTGAAAATAAAATCGTAGAAAATATAATTAAGTGTATGAAATGTAGAAGATGCCCTTATAAGATTGGTAAATAAAGGGCTATGGAGAAGATGTCTTGGATTGACATGAAATTATACTGAATTTATGTTAGAAGATTTTTGCGAAGAAAATTTATCATTTCATGTAAAACTCAGCTGGAATGAGTAAAGAATGAAGATTTATAGAGCTAGCTCCCAATATTTGGGTAAGCTATTGATGATAAGGATGGCATGATTTTATATTATCGTACTGTAATTTTTTAGTGTGTGTTGATTTGCATTCATCCCTGCAGGTCTAGATCATATTTTTTTCTTGTTAAGAGCTACCTTTCTAGGAAAATGTTGGACAAGAAGGAAAGAAACATGCCTTTTCGTGATCATCGTCTGAATTTCAGTTCCGCTGGTCCTGGTGCTCATTTGCAGAATACTGATTTCACACCCAGTTATTTTATCAACATGAATACTCTTGAAGAGACATCAACGAAAAAAAAATCTATGAATTTGGATGGTAAAAATTATCCATGTGTTTCTTCAGTACTTTCTGGAAATAATCAGTATTACGATAAGGATAATTTTTTCTTGGGGCGGCTGGCAGAGTATGAAAAATTCAATGAGGTGCTGTTTTCTAATCCAAGGCAACCCTACTTTCAGCAGAAGAAATCTTCCCTTTTTCGTGAAATTTACATGGAAGAAGTTTCCAATTTTGGAGAAGTTGATCACATTGGATGTGCCAGACAAGCGAGTGGATTCCCTTCAGAATATAGCTGTGATCTGTTAAGGACTTTATCGCATTCCCAAGATAAACAGCAGTGTAGCACGGTCATTCCTTGTTTGCCTGTAGTCTTAGAATCTTCTGGTTTTGAGGAAGCTTGTTTGGGTAAGGAGAAGCTGAAGAACAATGCGTATACATCGAAGGAACTTGAAAACATTTATTTGGGAAAACAGTATGAACCCACCATCGAACTTAATAATAGATCTCTAGTGGAGAGAAGTTCATGTGTAAATGCTACCTCAAATAGTGAAAGACTTGCTGAGATTGGTGATGAGGTCTTTGCTGACATGTCTGAACAGAACAAGCCTACAAATAGGGGAGTATCCCCAGTAATTTCTGAAAAAATCTGGGGTGGGTCACTTAAGCTCAACACTTCCACCACCGTGTCTGCAGTTGCCTTCTTCAAGAGGTTTTATTATTTCTACATGGACTTATTTTCTTATACATGTTCTTTCTTTCATTATTTTGCGAAATATATTGTTACTTTTAATTAAAAATATAGATAGTTTGATAAGCTTATTAACAAATAGATGCATATTCAATTCTCCAATATTTATGTCAAGCTTTCTTTTTTTTCCCCCTCAATGTCACGGGGATTCAATATCTACGCATGCTTGTTTTAGATCTTAATGTTTAATTCTTAAAATTGATTAGTGAGATAGAAAGACTATGGTTAGGATGAAAAAGTAACGAGTATATGGTGAGCTGGATAACACTATATGCTAGGCGGGTTATTTTGAAAGCAAGAAATAATTGGTACATTGGATAGGATCAATGTTTAAAATTACATGATTAGGTATTGCGGTATTTTTTGTTTGTGAGGCGAGGCGTAAGACTCTAGTAGGTATGAGGCGCAAGCCTTGTAGTTTAAAAATTGCATAAATCAAAATAAAAGAGTAAAAAAATAATATATTTGTATGATAACTTATAAATATATTAAAGAAAGACTTATTAACATCCTAGCATAATAAAAAGTCACAATTTGCATTTATATGAAATGGAAAATTGCATAAGCCTCAAAATATCATGTAACAACTACACAACAACAAAAAGCCTTTATCCTACTAAGTGGGGTCGGCTACATGAATCCTTTTTCTCCATTGAATTTTATTGAGTGTTATATTTTCATTTAATTCTAATAAATTAAGATCATTTTTTTATACAATATGCCCTAGTCTAGGCCTACCTCTGCCTTTCTTAACATAAGTCGAATCCAAAATCTCAACTCTTCTAATTGGATCATCAAATGGTCAATGTTTAATGTGACGAAACCGTGATTCTCTCTAATTTTGTCCACCACTGAAGCTCACCAACCCTATCACATATATATTCATTTCACAAATTGTCTCTAAGTTTAAAGCCAATCATCCACCTAAGGATTCTCATCTCGGTAACTCTTAACTTAGTTTTCTGCTTCTCTTTTAAAGGCCAACATTCTGCATCATAGAGCATTGCAGGTCTCACCACCATCTTATAAAATTTTCCTTTTAGTCTAAGCGATACTTTCTATCAGACAATAGACTTGAAGCATTCCTCCACTTTAACCAACCAACTTGAATTCTACTAATAACATACTTATCTATATCACCATCATTTTGAACAATAGACCCGAGATATGTAAAACATTCCTACCTTGTAATAATTTGATCACTTATAATTACAACTCTGTCAATAGAGCTGCTACTACTACTACTACACTTACATTCCATGTATTCAATTTTAGTTTTACTCAAATGGAGGCCTTTAGATTCGAAAGTAGACCTCCACGATTCAGGTTTTTTCCGAGCTCTTTCTCTAGTTTTATCCACAAGAATGATATCATTAGTGAAAACATACACCAAGGTACATCCTCCAATAAATGTCTGGTAAGAGCATTCATACTAAAGCAAAAAGATATGGTCTTAAAACCGATTTCTTATGTAATCCAACTGAAATAGGAAAATATTTGGTCAATCTTCCTCCTGTTTTAACACAAGTAACAACTCTAGTATACATAACTAATGACTTGAATATAAGTCATATCAACATCTTTTCTCTCTAAAAATCTCCGAAGGATATATCTTGGAAACTTATTGTAAGCTTTTTCTAAATCGATTCAAATCATTTGAAGATCGTCCTTCTTTTCTCTGTACTTCTCCATCAAACCTCTCAATAAATGTATAGCTTCCAAAGTAGATCCGCACGACAAAAATCTATACTGATTATGGGAAACCTTTCAGTATATCTTAACCTATGCTCAATTACCCTCTCCCAAGATTTCAAGTCATGACATCCTCTATTATATTTGTACATTCTTGTGCATCCCCTTTATTCCTAAAAATGGGGACCAAAATACTTTTCCTCCTTTCCTCGGGCATCTTTTTTGTTTTTAAAATAATATTAAAGACTTTGGTACGCCAAAAAACTCTCAAATTTTTTAAATGTTTCCACACTTCAATTGAGATATCATCAGGTCCTATAGTTTTTTCGCCGTTGGATTTTTTTAAAGCCTCATCAACTTTTTTTTACTAATGCGACGGTAAAAATGAAAAATTTTATTATTATTAACGATATTAAAATCATTAAGGTCGATAGTATTTTCAGAAATTTTTTTGAAAATTTTATCAAAATAACTCACCAATCTATATTGAATATTTTTTTCTAAGAAAAATATTTTTTGATTTTCATCTTTAGTATACTTTACTTGAGTTGAATGTTTAGTTTTCATTTCTCTTTATTTTGATAGTTTTTACATATATTTTTCACCATTTTTAGTATCCAATCTATTATCACTAAAAGAAATTTTTTTTGCGTTACATATTATTTTTTTAGACTTTCTACGTGTCATTTTTTATTTTTTCCTGTTTTCTAAAGTTTTACATTTGAACTAATTTATTTAACAAAATTTTTATATTTTATCTTTTCTTGCACATTATTATTTCACCACAAATTATTTTTAGTCATAGAAAATTTTTCTTTTGATTTTCTTAGTACATCTTTTGTCACTTGTTTAATAATATTTGTTACCTTATCTAAAATAGAATTTGTTTCTTTATGAACATCCCAAATCATGAAATCCTGAAGTTTGCTCACAAAAATAATTTTATTTGTATCTTTTAGGTGGCCCCATTTAATTTTATGACAATGATTCTTAGTATTGTTTATTTTACAACTCTTTATTTTAAAATACAAAACTAATAATCGCTGTTGAATACTTAAATTCTAACTTTGAATGACCTTACAATCTGTACATTCTCGACGATCTCTTCTTCTCATAAAAAATAATCAATTTGTGTTTTATGAAATCCATTCTTATAAATAATAATATGCTCCTCTTTTTTCTTGAATAAAGTATTAGCAAAAAAAATGATATGCAAACGAAAAACCTAATATGGGTCTTTCTTCTTTAATCACTAAAAAACTGTAGCTACCATGAATATTTTTAAAATCTTCTACGACTCTACCGACATGCTCATTTAAATCTCCTCCAATAAAAATGCTTTCTTCAAGCGACATCATTTGTATTAATTTTTCTAGGTCATTCCAAAATTTTTCTTTAAAACCTACCTACCTACTTGGGGAGCATAAACACTTGTAATATTAAAAATCTTAGTATCAACAACAATCTTAAGGGATATAATTCTCCAACTCTATTAATTTTTTCTACAATATATTTCAAACTCTCATCTATATTTACACCTACACCATTTCTAGTGTGACTCTTACATGAGTGCCAAAGTTTAAAACATAAACTATCAATTTCCTCGGCCTTTTCTCCAACTCGTTTAGTTTCTTGAATTCATAAGATATTAATTTTTCTGTGAATCATATTATTAACTAATTTTATTAATTTACCTGTGAGAGTACCTATATTCCATGACCCTATCCTAGTTTTAATTTCGTGGACCAACATCTTTACCCACATTCGTCCGTGATGTGGGAACCCTTGGGTGTCGGTTCAACGGCTCTTTTACACTTTTTACTGTATTCAGGCCATACAACACATCTCTTCTAACGGATGCCTTAACATTTACATAATGATAAAGAAGATTAATGTTATGATTTTTTGACAAATTTTATGCTAGTTGTTGAGTACCTAACACAATCCTCTATTTTTCACATCCGGGGCCTCGGACCTGGCAATGACAGTGTAACAAATAGTTCAAAATAAAAATATAATATTAATATCAATTAATCAAGTTATCAAACTAACATAAAATATCAACGTAAAGATGTAGGATGAGTTTGTTGTAATAAATTTCTGTTACTTATATTATCCAATCAATAAAATAACATTCGTATATTTAAAAAAATATATAATAAATAATCAAAAGCCATAGTAATAAGCGTGGTGGCTATTGTAGCAAATGCAACAAGTAGAAACGACAATGCTTGCAGTGAAAGTGGTAGGTGGTGATGCCGGAAGTAGCAAGCATTAGCGGCGGCGTCAACAACAAAAGCAATAAGGGCGATGTTGGGAAGCTTGATTAGGTAGATGGAGCTCTTACACATGAGAGTGCGGCTTTGGCTCATTTTTAAACCTAATATACGGGAAAAATAACTAAATGTGAGAAGCGCACACCTCAACAAAGTTGAGGCGAGGCACGCTCAACCAATGTGAGGTGCACTCCTCGCTCAAGTTGCTTGAGGTGTACGTCTCAAAGCGTTTTCTTTCAGAATAGCATTGAGGCACTCCGTAGATTGCACAATTTTGGGCAGTGGGTAGGATTTAACTTACCAATCTTGTGTTTAAAGCTCCATCTTTCCCCTATTTGAAATTGTTTATGAGCATTAAATTAGGTTTTTTTGGTTGTGTTAAATCAGCAATGAAATCCGCATTAAGACGAGAAGCATTATATAACAAATATAACTTTCGATAATGCTCTTCAATAGAAAAAGTTTGACAGAATGAGTCACATCAAAATTCTCACTAGTTAAGATTAAAAATCACCGTTCATTAAATTCTTGCAGTCTATATTTGTTTTATTTAAGTGATTGAGAAGAATTACCGAAGTTGTCAACTGCATTATTCTGTTTACTTTTTTCATCACTGCCAAACTACTTTGAACATGTCGTAAACCCATCATTCAGCACAATAACAATTTTCAAGTCCCATGCATAACAGAAGTGTACATTCTGGACGTTGTTTTATTTATATATTTATTTATTTATCAAAGATATACTTTGTTTGCTTCAGCAATTCCTTTATATCTAATTTCCATTCTCCTTTTTTGTCCATCGATAGTTTGGATGATTCGACTCCCTGCTTACCTATATTCTTAAATCTCATAACAAAATGCATTATGTTATAGTCCAAGTCCACCCCTTTTCAATTGATTCTTATTTCATGCATCCCTTTTCTGTTCCCTCCGTCCCTCCTCTCCACCTTCTTTTCCATTGTCAACTTTTCTTCTTCCCTCTTTCCTCTTTTTATTTGCTCATTTCTCAGTACTCTGGCTATGCTGCATTACCTTTGCTACGTCTTACCTTTTTATGGGCCTGGTTAACCTGACATGCATTTTGGAGTAGTTAAATCTGTGAAAACTGTGTCCTCTGCCATACTTGAGTATCATAAATATTTCTGGTTCATCTTTTATCTAATAAAAAGGATTTCATGATGTAGCAAGTAACAACATGAGTCTCTTGGAATAAAAAAAATCAGCATGTCACACAAAGTGTAGCAATTGGAGTTCATAGCAATGAAATTTCTTTAATATCTTTTTTTTTTGTTTTTTTCTTCATTTAAAACTATAGGTTTGACTTCAAGACCTTCCAAGTTCCAACAAAACAAGACATGCGAAATTCATCTAAAGCTCTT
>NEWO01000026.1:664079-701243 GCA_003013225.1 Phalaenopsis aphrodite
GTCCCTTTCGTCGAGTGTTCCTCTACCCCGATCCTTGTTGTCCTTCTCTGGCACTCGGATGGAGCGGAGTTACGCCGCTGCTGTGTTTGCGGGTTCAGAGCCTTGTTTTGGTATTGGTAAGTTCTGCATTTTTCCACAATCCTTCCACGAGGCTCTTGAAGGTGGTGGTGATCACACTTTCATTAAAAAGCTTGGTTAAGAAAATGGGAAACATGCTCTTTTTCTCTTTGAGGTTGAAAACAGTAATCTTGCATCTTCTTGGCAGTTTGCTCTTGTGGAGAAATTCTTTTATGACCACCCTAAACTCGAGATCATTCGGAAAGATTTTGATGCTATGAAGCTATCGATAGATGGAATATTGACTTACTTGACGACCGACATATATTCATCCAGTTATCTCTCGATGCGGATTACACTCATATTTTTTCTGGAAAGGTAATCAAGATTGACAACCGTTTTATGAAAATCCTGAAGTGGACTGTTGATTTTGATCCAAAAGCGGAGTCTCCTATTCCTGTTTTGATAAAATTTCCGGGGTTAAAACTACACATGTTCAACTTTGAAATTTTCTACTCCTTAGCAATTACTCAATGTTGATAATCCTACGCTTGCTGTTATCAGACCCTCTGTAGCTTGTGTGTTAGTTGAGAGAGATATCACCCAACCAGTTCCGGATGGTATTGATAAAATGTTGAAATACAACCACATCTTATTGCTCTCATTGTAGTATGTTTGACCACAATCCTACTATTTGTTATCACTTGCATCTTCATTTCAGACTGGATATTGCAAATCTGTTTGTACTAAGTTGGGGGTGGACGCTTTGCCACCTACCATCGCTGCTGAGGAGATGCAACCCGACCCTCTTTCCAACACCGCAACTTCCTCTGCTCATTTGACTGACGCTGTTCCTGATGGGAAATTTTCTGATGACCCTCCTATTCAAAACTTTGTTGTTTCAGATGAAGAACATCATACCCAAGCCGTTCTACTCCTGTATGCTTCTACTTTTGAACACTCTATTCCCGCTGTTGGATTGGAGCATGGTACTTTGGAGTCTCATGAAACATCTCCCCATACTACTATTACTGATCCAAACATCTCTATATCACTCATTGTTATTGAAGAAGACTCATTTATATGTCATGCCACACGAGAGTGTTCCTTTGATCTAATAAAAGCTCAGCTGGTACAAAAAGTAGATGCTTTCAATATTCAATAATCTACACATGTCTGACACACTTTAGGCTAATCCACTGATCAGATGAGTCAGTCTTCGGATGATGAATGACGCGTTTATTACAGGAGGAAGAAGAAGAATGGAGGCCGACTCTTGCTCAGGAACTTATTAGACGATATATTGGTTACTACTGGCAATGACACTCATCTTACCAATTTGTTAGTTGGCTCCTTTCCTAGAACTAGAGGCAAGGGCAAGACAAATTTGGGTCGCTCTCTAATTACTTGATACTACGTGTTTTGACACTTTTGGTTTGTGGGCTCATGTATTTTTTTGTATTTCTTTTTTTAGAATCATTTGCATGTGGTGTTTACCGTGTGGGTAGGGTGTCATGCTTGGGCCCTCTCATACAATCTATTTGTATATTTCTTTCTTTTTAAAATATTAACCCATGGGCTTTCTTATATATATATATATATATATATATAAGAATTGGCCGAAGGGCGGACCCCCCAACCAATCTCATGTGCACTTAAATCGTGCTCTTTTCCTTCTTCGTTTGTGTGAGAGGAGGACATCAAGAAACCTGGTAGGAAGAATGGGAAGCGTGTCATATTTTTTACAGAAGTTGAAGGTATTTAATTTGATTCCTCATGTTGTCTGAATTTGGTTGGGAAATTTCTATATGTACATCTAAAAATGGAGCTTATTCGCAATAAATTTGAACTATACACCTTGTTGGGGAGTGGAAAATTGGACTATTAAATGAGAGCCACATTCCTATTCAAATTAATAATGAAGAAGATTACACACACTTATTTGCCAGAAGGATAATCATAATTGATAACAAATCAATGAAAATTCTGAAATGGTCTGTGGATTTTGACCCATAGACGGAACTTCCAATCGTTCTTATTTGGATTTGCCTTCCCGGTCTGAAATTTCATTATTTTTCTAAAAAATTGTTGTATTCTATTGTCTCAACTTATGGTAAGCCACTCGACGGACATTCATACTTTTAGTTTTTCTCGTCCATCTGAAGCTAGAGTACTTGTTGAAAGAGACATTACTTCTTCCGCTTCTGTGGAAATTTGGTTGGGCACACAACATCATAGATATTGGCAAAAGGTAGAGGTTGAGTCTTTTCCTTCGTATTGTTCGAACTATCGTATGTTCAACCACTCCAATCCTTAATGTCATCATCTACATCCCCACCTCAAACCAAAAAAACAAAGTACTCCGCTAGAGTCAATGATTCCAACTTCTCATGACCAACTCCAAGTTATTGACACTATCGATCTTCAAAAGAATACACCTGAAGACGTCACTATTCCCGCAGGCAAGATATCAACCATTCAGTCTCCACACATTGTTGTAGCTCCCCCGTCTTTGGAACCTCCTATTGTGGAGGCGAGAGAGATTTTTCAGACCCCGCCTGCTCTTGAACTTATCATTGATATTATAGGTGAAAATACCTTTGCTGCTTCACTACCGCTTCATCAAGTCCAGAAAGATGTCAATGCTACTCATACTCAGGGGGATCATGATCTACAATGTCCTACACCTGTTCGGTCACCGTTGGACCAATTCATTGATCAAATGAGTCAATCCTCAGATGAGGAATGAAAAATCTACACATCTAGGAGGAAGAAGAAGAACAGAGACATACTTGAGCTCAGAAATCTGATGGATGTTACTTTGGTTACTTCAGGTGATTGTACGTACCTTACCAATTTGTTCGCTGGCTCCCTTCCGAGAACTAGAGGCAGACGAAGAACTAAAGTGGAACGTCCCTAGCACCTTTACACCTGTTGGTGGATTTTGGGTTTTTTTTTCTTTATGTATCTTTGCTTCTTTGGGTTTTTGTGTGTTGTATTATGTGAGTTGTGTGTTAGGTTTGTTGACAGTGATCTTTATAGAGACAGATGTGTATGTGAATAATAAAGTAAAAGTAAAGTTAAAGTGAATTCTTATAAAAGATTGAGTATTTTCTTTTAGAGAAAGGTTATTGATACATGCATTATCATATATTAGATTGCTTATAAAAAGTTAGAAAAATCAGCATATTATAAGATTTTTTTTAAACCTACATGCATATTGAATTTTTTCTCTTGTATTACTGTAGTATAGAAGAGTGACTACTCCTGAGTTATAATTAGATAACTCTTATGTTGCTTTAATATTATATTTTGGTTTTAAATATTTGAACAAGATGAATAGAAGATGAATAAATGTGTACAAGAGTGAACAATAATCATAAATGTACACATTTTTACTTAGTAATTTTTATTGCTTCCTTTACTATCTCTTTCATGTAATTTTGATATTAAATTGTTAGTAATAAAATTATAATAATAGAGATGTTTTTTCTTTACCGTCCGACCATTCATTCCCGTCTTAGTTGATTCCAAGCCTCGAGCCGGGTGTGACAATATCAGAATACCAAAATATCATCAAAGTATATAACTACCAAATTTTCAGTACAACAACAACAACAACAAAGCCCTAATCCCACTACGTGGGGTCGGCTACATTAATCCTTTTTCTCCACTGCGTCCTATTTATTGTCATATTTTCGTTTAGTTCTAACAAATTAAGATCATTTTTTATACAATAAGTCCAAGCCTTCTTAGGTCTATCTCTGCCTTTCTTAACATAAGTCAAATCTAGAACATTTACTCCTAATCAGATCATCTGATGGTAGACGCTTGATGTGACCAAACCATCTAAGACGACTTTCTCTAATTTTGTCTGTCACAAGAGCTACACCAACCCTATCACGGATATATTCATTTCGTATTTTGTTTCTAAGTGTAAAGCCACTCATCCACCTAACCATTCTCATCTTGACAACACTTAACTTAGGATTATTCTTCTCTTTTAAAGGCCAACATTCAGCGCCATAGTGAGTATTGCATGTCTCATCGTCTTATAAAATTTTCCTTTCAATCTAATTAGTACTTTTCTATCACACAAAAGGCCTAAAGCATTCCTCCAATTTTTCAGTAAAGGCTTAAAATATCTTCAGTAGCTACATAAAAGTGTTGGGTGCATTGGATAGGCAAAGGGCATGATTGTCCACTTATTCTATCCATCTTGTGTCTTGAATGCTATTTTCATGTATCTCTTGATCTCATCTTGATTTAGTGAACTATGATGTGAACTGATTTTGGAGAAGATACTAGCCCTATATAAGTAACAGATCGAGCAGATAGTCTAATCGTTGAGTAGGAAATTGATATTTAATTTTAATATTATTCATAGCTCAATTATCAATACACGTACACAACAACAACAACAACAACAACAACAAAGCCTTAATTCCACTACATGGGGTCGGCTACATGAATCCTTTTTCTCCATTGCATTCTATTTAGTGTCATATTTCATTTAGTTCTAGTAAATTAAGATAATTTTTTATAGAATAAGCCCAAGTCTTCCTGGGTCTACCTCTGCTTTTCTTAACACAAGCCGAGCTATACTTGCACATGACTAATGTTGTCACGGATCAAGTCTCTAGTTATCAAGTTTGTAACATGCTTCTGCAACTCCTCATTCTAGGCTGGGCGCATCCGGTAGATAGGTCGGTTTCTAGAATTAAATTTATGACATACTGAATCTCTCTCAGTGATGATCATCTAAGAGTGGATTGTCGGTAAGGACACATCTTAATCTCTTTTAGCATGGGGTATATTACATTTGGTATTGGCCCTTGGACTCATTGTTTTTTAAGACTACTAATATTAGTCCTACTGCTGCTTCTCTCAAGGCTTGCAGAAAGGTAGCATGTGGCACTGTAGTCTTAGACTATATGAACTTTGACGACCTTAGACTCCTTCCGAGATATGACTAAGATGCGCTTCCCATCCTTTAGAAAGGAATCTGTTTTTTTTATTTTACATGATGTTTTCAATGGTTGTATTGTCACAAACGACCTAATATGATGTGACAAGTATCCAAAGGTACTATGTCATATTACATATGCTCTTACATCTCTAACATAGAATGCCATGTGGTATCTCATATCAATAACAATCTTATTCCCTTTCTTTGACCAAGGTAGGGAATAAGCCTAGTGTGCAAGGCTCAACTTGTCTATCATTTTGCTAGACACCACATTTTCACAAATCGCTCTGTCTATGATAAGTTGTGCACCTTTTCCTTCACGATGCAATGAGTTTGAAAGAGATGGCAAAGCTACTATTGCTCTCTTGTAGGATCAGTGTAAATGATTCTTCGAATATTTGGCATTTCTCCCTCATTGGTTGAAAGCTAATACTCTTTTCTATCATCCTCATTTCTCCTGCATCCCTAATGTCACTGTCTATTTCTTCGCTCTTCATGCTCAGTAAAAGTGATTACTGTTTTGTTGGGCACTTAGATGCTTTATGCCCGAAATTATGACAGTTGAAGAACTTTCTAGTTTTAATGACTTGGGTGTGCTGGTGGCTCCATTTTTCTTCTCCCGGGGTTGATTTTTCCTCATGAAGGGTTAGTTGGGATGTCTTAGTGGGTGTGCTTCTAGTACCTGTTCCAAATGTTGAGCTCTGTCTATAATGTTTAGTGGTTAATGATATTGCTTCTCCACTTTAAAGTTATTGTTTTTACGATGAGTATGTACTAATACCATTGTAGTTGCATCACAACGCTAAAATTTGGCTTTAATCCTCCAAGTTGCTAACATTTGTCCCATCAACTCACATTTCAACATGAGTTGATCAAATTTGACCTTGTACCCTTTCACAAAAAAAATCCTTCTAATACATGTTTTGAAGCTTTAGGAATATATCTTGCTAGGAAATGTCGGAGATGATATTTGTGATGTCTTTTCCTCTGTTGCCATGAGTGATCTTGCTCTTATCTTCTCATTACCGAAGAAGCTTCAGATTCTCCCACCACAAGAAAGTGTTATTTTCGAGTTTAAGACGGTTAATTTGACTTTTTTTAATCTTTGGGAACATCCTTATACTCAAAAGTTTATTCTACTGTTTGTTGCCACATAATGAATTTATCCGGATCCAATTGCCCGTCAAAATATAGCAAATAGATCTTCATCCCGAAGCCCTTGCCTCACATCGGAATTCAATTCTAAATTGTTGGGGCATTATTCTTTATTACTTAAAAGTTTTTGATGAGTTTAATTTATTTCACTCGATCCGACGAGTCATTATTATGCATATATGTGACATCTCCAAGTTGCATTCTCTTAAATGTGGCAAGTCTTTGTTATAGTTTGAGGATTGCCATTTATATATCATCCATTGTAAGCTTATGTATAACTCTTTGCATGTTTCTTCTGAGTGACATAATATCCCTTTCTCCTAAATAGTTTTAACCAAAATAGGAAAGATTGTTTTGGGTGGCCGAAATGTGTGGGTGAGGGTAGATGATTTATGTAATGTGAATTTAGGTTTATGAGTGGAAAATAAAATCTTAAAGATTTAGGTTTGTCGAACTTGGATACCAAATGACACCGATATAAAGTTCCTAGTCAATGCGGATGGATCATGGGATGGGTTAGCTATTGGTAGAAAGTGCAACAGAGGGAAAATGATGATGAAGAATAAAAATGATGGTTGGACAAGTTGGACAGAAAATAGCTGTTAGGCAGTGGATGCGGAGGTATAGAAAGGTATTTGATTGTTCAGAGGGATCACCACCTGATCCAGTTAGGTTACAAGCATATCACTTGAGAAAAATTAATTATACATCACTTCAACAAGAGAAAACTAGAGAATAATATCTAATGCATAAAAACAAAATGTCCCCCTAAATCAGTCCATAACAAACATATAAATAGTTCCTAAGAAAAATAGTGCTAATTCTATTTCAAATAATAGAACATGGTACCCACAAGGTATGGTGAGTCAGTTTGCAAAAATTTTGCTTCTGGGTCATCACTGGATCAGATTTTGTCCTGATCCCGGTCCAGTATAGGCGGGATTATGGGGACCACTCCCGCATCAATGAATTTATTTAAATCTTAAAATTGCTGGTAAGCTTCTAATAGTAATTCATTTCGCCTTGCTCATGTTCTTTTTAACACGCATAACATATTAAACATAATATTTATATACACAACATTATCCATGTCATCATATCCATGCCATGAGTATATTTACATAAGCAATACTAATGTTTAATTTTAGGAAAACTCTTATAGCTCATGGATAATTGCTTCATTATGTTCTTATGTTTATCCTAAATCACGTATGATTACTTGCATGTTATTAAGAACATGTATATGCCTTCATTTTGAATTTAAGCCCACATGAAATGACATTTTTCATGATGAAGTTTTCTCGTTATACATAAACTTCTTGATCTACTGGTTCCATCAACATAATCCTATGGACTCCTTGTACTAATGCAAGCTTCGCAATGTAGGAACCTTCGTTCATATGACTCAACTAATCTTTTTAAATTCTTACAATTACATGTGTGTTGATTCTCCTGTATATGTCAATCTTGAACATCATGCAAGAGAAGATATTTATTGGTCTTAAGGTAAGAATTAGACCTCCTGTTTATCAAAAAACCTTAAAAGAGAACCTTTTAAACCTTATCCTCTTTTTCATATTTATTCTCCCAGATCTCTCCTTTCTCCTCTCTAAATCGCTGTTGTAAATTATACAAGTCTCCCTACAAAAGCCACCCCACCCATCTCTAAATTGCTTATGGTAATTTAAAGATTAACCAGAAGCAGATTTTGCAATAAATATGAGATCAAATGTAACTATGTAATGATCAAGGTTCACAACATAAATTCATTGGATTGAACCCAATTTCTCATGCAAAAAATGAATCACGATGTAATGCATACGAAAAATCATCTATGGACATTGGTGCCTTCTGTGGATGCATGGAGACTATTACCCTCAGAAGTTATTGTTAATGCCTCACGCTTGAAGAGTTTGTATCCAATTAGCACACTTAAAGTTTGATAGAAAATCTAGAATTTTATCAAACGATAGGATTTGCAAGTCGTTACAATGCTTGCCCTTAGAAACAAAAGCAGTATATACGCAGTAAACAATAACTTGGAAATTGGAATACAAAGTTTTTTTCAATATTTTAAGGTTCTTGAAGCTCAACTGGTAATCTCATTAAAGATTTGAAAACAAAACCACATTGTATCAATACCAACCCAAAACACCAAGCCAGGAATCATAACCAGTTCAACAACCGACGAACATAATGCAACTTTAACCATAAATTGAAGCCTAAACAATAGAATATCATGCAATTAAACCAGCCTAGAGATTAGATGGTTGATTGATCATGCAAACCAACAAAGATATTTCAGAATATAAATCGTTCATTAGAGGAGTCATTGTAGGCATGTACAAGCCAAAATAAGTGAATTATTTCGGCTGTCTTAATGCTGAGGATTTATATTTTTGTCAATTAGAGTTTGATTTCCATCAGAAGAAATAAATTGTTGTGGAAGTTGAAAATAAGTGAATAATGTGTTAATAAGTTACAGAATTAGAATAGATATACGAGTTTTATTCTACTTAAGATTGAAACATACTATTCTAGTCTAGAGACTAGAGTTTTGTTTTCTCTTAATATTAGAGTCCTAAAAATATTGTTCCAAGTGCTGCAGCGACCAAATAGATTATGTGCACTGTGACTTGTACTAGTAATCAAGTTAATTGCTTCTGTTGATATTCTGGTACATCAAAAAATACATTTTTTTAAAAGTAATTTCAACCTAATCAACTTTTGACTTTTTTTTTAATGGAAGTTGGGTTAAATTTTTCTCATGAAAAGAGAAGAAATAATACAATTTTACTTGGGAAGAAGATACAAAGAAAGGATACGCTACAACTAACAAACATCTAAGTAAAATTGTTCCACAAAATAAATCTCGTAGCTTATTTATAAGTTTAAACTCCGAGTCTTCTTGTTGATAATAGATGCCTTATTCACCTTGTATTTTGCAGCTAAAATAAAATTGGAAGATGATATTAAATCAGTTGATTTTTCCCGTATCCTATTTAGTTTAAAACCTCTATTAATTTTTCTTGCTGAAAATTTCAAATTGCTTAGAAGAAGATGTCGCAATTGTCTTTGCAATTATTATTAATATTTCTCCTTAGATTGAAGGCATCAATGTTGCCCATGGAAGTCGTGATTCTGAAGAAAGAATTAAATCTTCAAAAATTTTAATAAAACCTCATGTGAAGAATTATGAAAATTATCCTCTAGTTGAGGATTGCAAAACTCAAATTGAGGAGATATCCATGCCAAATTTGATCATGTGAACTTAAATATGAATTTTACACATCTAGATGTTCCATCCAAGTGTGGCAAGTTTTCTGGAGCCATGGCTTTCCAAATCTATCTCAAGTTTATGAATGCCACCATTTCCTTAGATAATATTGTGTAATGCAGAAATTTTAATGGTTCATTAGAAGACATCTCTTGAATGATTGTTATTAGTGTTGAGTGAGATTCAATTTGTATTAATGTAAAGATCTTTAATTTTTTATCCATATTGATGAGAATAATGCCTTCCATTTCTTATGACAACCATGATAGGTGAGGAATTTGGAGCTCACTGAGCAATTAAATTCCAAGCAAATTAGTCAAGGTTATGATTCATGGCAAAAGTGTTTTGTCATGAATTTATTTGTCCTTGTAAAAAATGACATTATCTTCATTATGAATCTTCCAGGAGATCTTAAGGAAGTAAGGTTGATACATGGTAATAAGAGTTTTTTAATTGTATAGTACTCAGAAATGACAGTTCACTCTAAAATTAATCTTATTTATATTAAATGAAATCTCCTGCCAACAAAATTGGAGAACAACTACAAGAACAAATTGAGTCAAACCTAAGCCACTTTTATCACAATTATGTTTCCAGGAAAGGTTAAACAAATTTAGATTACCACTGGCATGCAGGAGGATCTTTAAAATGAAAGCATAATGATCCACAACTTAGAAACATTGTATCCAGAAAAAAAAAAAATCTACTGAAAAAGATTCCAAACTAAACAATATTGACACTTACTGTCATCGCTTTTGTTTTTTAAAATATGTTTGGTTGATATGATTTTTATTTTTATAACTAAATCAACTTGTTTTTAAAAATATTTAAAAATTATCTTGAGTGTTTTTAAAAATAAGTAACCTATCAAATATATTTTGATTTAAATCAAATTGTAAAAAATACAAAAAAAAAAAGAAAAAAATTGATCCCAAATGACCTTTCAGAAGCAAGAATCAGGAGAAACTCATATATAAATCCAAAAAAAAAAAGAGAAAAAGAAATATATTCAAAATTCATGCAAAATAAGGCTTTGTTTGAAGTAGCTTCACCTCTCAACTAATTTCTTTTAAAAGTCTCGTTTGTCGAGCCTGCGAAAATTTGTCATTCTTGCGAAAGAACTTCAGAAGGCGTTTGTCTCCCGCTGTTTCACCAAACGACAATTTTTTTCAGGCATTGACATGCACTGGAATTGAACGAAACTTAACCGCTTCTCAAACGAAGCCTACATCTTTAAATGCGCTATTCGCCTTAAGACAATATGGTTGCCCAATAAATTTAATCTGAAATATAGCAGTAGACAGAACATTTTTTATTAAACCTTTGTAAAGGATTATTTAAATATTTTGAGAAAAGAAAGGCATTTATTTAATCTAATCACATTCGTTTCTCAAGAGGATTAAAAAAAATTGTTCCAAATCATCCTGCCTACCAAAAAAAAAAAAAAAAAAAGGAGCATTTTCTAATGCCCAAGCGCCAATTGGAAAATTTTAGCATAATCGCTAAATTTTGCGCAGCCTTTCCCGAAGACCTGAATTACATTTCCTAAATCTGCAATATTTAAATATGCTTTATTAACTCTACCTCAATATCTGCTTTCTGCCCAAAATTTTCACGCCAAATTAGAAGAAAGCCATAATACCATCTTTAGATCGCCTGAATCGTGACCCACCTTTAGAAACAAGTTCTTTCAAGTACTACAATGAAGTTTATGCAAAGAATTTTAACTCCTCTCAATAAAGCGATTAGATAACCTCTATAATTTATCAACACATGTAGGACGTTGAAGTACTGGAAGTAAATCCATAAACATAGCATCTAAAAAATACTTAAAGAGTAATTTGACTGCCAATTGAAAGTTGTTTATGCTCCCAACCGAGAGATTTATTTGAAGTACTTGTCAAAAAATCATCATGCATGACTGCTTTTTATGACATTTCAATAACGGGACAACCATGAACATAATAGGAAGATTCTGATTGAAAAGTCATTGACTATATTGGAGGATCTCTTGATGTTCACACTGTTGAAAATAAAGTTCAAATCATCATCAAGAGAGAAAAAAAAAAATAGCAGAACAAATCTATATTACTGGGTGACAATTTGAAGAAAGTAGGATTAAGATAAATTTGTTTTGTATAAGCTTGTAATTTTAATTTAAGTGAAAATAAGAGTGTTATGAAGTTCATTCCGTAAGTTTTTTGGAGGTTGTCAACTAATATTGTAGAGTTATTTTAGGGTAGATTTAATTTATGTCTTCATGTATTTTATCTGTAAGTAGGAACGGTTCTTGCATTAATAGACATCCAAAAAGTTCTCTATCCTTTTCCAAGTCTCTCCTTTTTTCTCAACCTTCTGCCTGTTGTTCTGCTTCAGCAGTTCTAGGAAAAGAGCAGAAAAAAAAATGCTGTTTTTGAGGGAAACAATTTTTTGAAAAAAATCATTATTTTGACTAATCTCAAGTGAACCTAAATTATAGTCTTAGAAAAAAAAAATTCAAATTATTTCAAAAGTCTTCTGCACATACAATCATGGATTAACTCTAGTAATAACACAAACTTGACTCGCTGGTAAATTTTTCGGAGTGATAAGAGTACATATAATGTTTGGATTATGGATGCTTAGAATTGATGATATATAAGCTACTATTTGTTGCTTGAAATGAAGTTGCTTAAAGATGTTTAATTGCCATTTGAATTTATATTGTATTTTATTAGAGTCTATATGAGTTATGTGAAAGAAACGTACCGGAACTATTGACATTTGGTGCTGTCATGCATCTGAAGAGATCAACAGATAGAGGTACAGCGGCCCAAAATTTTGTAATGTAATAGTACACAATGCAAATTTTGTTCTTGGTAACAGTCATTTATCTTAGTGTAATGATTTTAATGCAATGCAAATTTCAAGCAATACTAGACAGTTGTTGATATACCGAATAAAGTTACAGGAAATGAAAGCCAGCAAATTGTAACCATTAATTGTTATTGTGTAATACTGGTTAACATTGTGCATTTTTTTTGTACATTATATATTTCACCTGCTCGACTCAATCATCTTTTTTTTTTTTTTTGCTTTTAACAAATTTCCATTCCTAAAGCAGAATTACTAAATCCAAATTAAGTGGAGCCAATATTTATAATAAAAAGTGACACACCTCCAAAAGGAAAAAAATTTCAAAGGCCCAATGAAACTATTCAATAAGCATTAATGGCTGAAAGAAAGTTCTCGTACAATATCATGAAAATGTTCCTACATTGTACCAACCAAACAAACTTCCAAGTTATAATGGAGACAATCTAACCATCAATTTTCCACCTTTAAACTTTAAAAAAATTAACAGAACATTCATATGTAAATTCAACAAGAAGCATCGCAATGTGCGGAGATCTTGTAAATGGCATTGCTTGCAATCCTATATACCGCTTCTCTTGTATTGAAATGGAGGAATTGTTTATAATAATGCTCACTGTTCATGGAATTATGCTTTTATTCTCTACATTCATTTTTTTTCCCACGAACAAAGGATCACCATGCATGGTTGACTATTAATTCTGGAATTGCTAATGAAGAGTCACCAATTTGGTACCAATGTTTTATGTCAGTTGTTAAAACATATTTTCTATGGCAGCTCAACTGATTGATTTTTTCTCATGTAACTAACCAAAACCAATAAATGCAAGGTAATGTGCTTTCGGTTGATAATTTTTTAAATACATGGGTTTTGCATTGATCACAGTCCAATCCGATTGAACAAATTTTTTGGGTAGCAGACAGATTTCTAATTAGAATGATATAAAAGTGAGAAAGCAAAACTAATGAATTTTGATAAAGAAAGTTGTCTTACTATATTTGTGCTCATTGTCAACTTTGTGGCATTCTCCATTTACAGTGGCAAATAAAAAGTGACATTATATTAATCAAAATACTACTGCATTAATGTTCTAGTTGCTAGTTGCTACTTGAGTATGGGCTATTGCATATTTGTTTCTTTATTTCCAACTGCGTTAAAGAGCGTTCAATGGCATCAAGAAGTCTAGCATTATTGGTTCAGCAATCACGGTGTTTTATTATTGGTTCCGTGCTAAAACCACAGGAGTTCAATGAAACTTCATGAGAAGCATTAAGGTAACATGGATAGGGGAAAAGTCATCCTTGAATGGAAAGTATATACAGTAGATCATCAGCTAAAGCATTAAGGTAACATTGATTAAAATGTATTTATCAGATTATAGTTAAGTCACAGCTAAAATTTTCCTGTAAGGTGAGTACAAATGCATCCATGTGTATGAAACTTTTCCTCATCTGTGGTCTAGAGAATGTTCAATATACCTGACCTAAAGATTATATTACAGAGAGTGATTTCGTAATTTGAACTCGTGACCTCTGGAAGATAATGTGGTCAATCTGATGATTGAGGTAATAGAAAACGTACTTGAAAGATGTATATCTACTTTTGGAAGTTCGAATAGATGATCATGCTTAAATTTCCATATGCTGCTTGCAGTTAAAACTTATAAAAAATTCACTTCCATACTTGTACTCAATCGCCGAGAAAATCATGTTGATACAACATCCACCATGTCTTGTTGACTGCTCATATAGTTGAAAATTTATCCTCATGATGCCAATAGAAGTTGAAGAACATGTAAGTTATGATATTACATCTATACAATGCCCTCGTCCTCATGAGCTTGTTTTTTTGGAAGGGGCCTTGAAATTAATCAAGTAGTTTTAAATGTAAAGGTATATTACATGAAAATTAATTATTTCTGGCGGAAAAGAATACACAGAAATAACTTCATTTTTGCTGAAATTAGTGTTACTGACGGATTATCGACGGATTATAATCCTCCATCATAAATATATTCCAGTGATTGAATATCCTTTGTAAATCTTTTTGGTTAGATTGTCTTCACAAAATCTGTCCAAAATTTCTTGCTGAAGCAATCTATGCTAACGCCCCCAACAGGATCATTTTTTTGTCAGTAATATAGGATAATAAAAATGGTGGAAAATTGTTGGATTTGTCTGCCAAAAATGGATCGGCTGACTTTTTGGCTGAAATATCCACCTGTTTAAAAGCATGTAGAGAACTAACTCAATTGCTGTCGTTGAACTATATAATTTCATTGCCGGTAGATAATCTACCAAAAATCTGTTGGTAAAATTATAAAAATATATTAAACCTGGCTTTACCCTTAAAAAGAAAGGATGAAAAAGTGATAATACTGTAACATAATAATTATATCAGGTGAAATCCATATCTTGATGGACGATGTAACATAGATAGATTCCTTCTTTTACATGATACTCTTCATCAACATTGAATGTTGCTACATGCATTAGTTCATATGAGCTTATTTGCACCATAAGTTATGTAACCAAAAGGATTATTGAGGTTTATTGAATGAGAGTTTGTCTTGGTAGGGTCAAAATCTTGAGCCAAGCTCTTTTTTGAAAACCAAAAAGGCATTCGTTGAAGTTGTCGAGCAACACTTGCACAAATGGAAGAATTCACATCCAATCAAGCATATAAAGTTAAAGGAACAAAAATTTTGTCAAGCAATAGACTATTTTTTGCTCGCTTTAGGAACCCTAATTTTTTTTAATCGAACCCCGTAGGGAATTTTATTCCACACAAAAAACAATTACAAAAGTAGGCATGAAGTCCCTACTACACCCCACCATACAACTCACACAAAAAAATAAAACCTAAGAGGCTTCTCCCCTTAAAAAGAAGGAAAAAAAAAACAACTCACCCCGCCTATAAACCCAAAAAGAAAAATAATAGGAAAACATTAGGCCAAATCTTGTAAGCAAAGTGCAGATCTATAGGTAAAGATTTAGAAATAACAAGAAAATTGAGATTACTTCCCACTTTAGCATCCCAGTTAGCAGCCCCACTTCCATCTCTTTTAGTGTGAGTCCAACATATCTCCAAATTTTTAGAGAGCTCAACAATCCTTTTCATTTGTAAAGTAATGCTCCAATGACAATCAACTTTGTTCCTGCAATATCCAAAGGATTAAAGAATCTGAGTATAAATTCACATACCTCCAACCAAACCTTTTAGCAATCATCAATCCAAAAATGACATCAGTTTCTGCCTTCAGAGGAGAGACTGGAATAGAATTAGCCGCAAACTAGCAAATAACAACACCAAAATTGTCTCTACAAATACCACCAATTCCAACAACATCCTTCTTCTACCTTCCATTAACATTAATTTTGATAAAGGGAGCAACAGGTTTACACTACTTAAAAATGTAGTTATTATTACCCGCAGTCCGAGAGACAGGTAAGTTTAAGGTAGAAATAAATTAAACGATCTTGCATCTAAGTTTACCTTTGTAATTGTGTAATGATAAACACTTCAAGGTAAATTTAATAATCATAAAAAAGTATCAACACTGTTAGGGATCATATTATTATGTTCACATTATTCCTGGTAATCCATATGAACCATAAAATCAAAATAGGGATATTAGAAAAGAGAACATGCCCTTGGCTTTTTCAGTCATCACAAATCTCCTTCACATAATTATAACCATCATCTTTTATCTTCTTGCCAAAAAAGTGATAAATTTTCATCCACGCATCAACAACAAACCCGCACTTCACAAGAATGCGATTTAAAGATTCTTCATTCATCATGCATAACAAGCAACAAAAAGGAAATCTAAGCCCCTTAAATTTCAAGATATCATCAGTAGGAATAATTCTATGTAACACTCTCCATATAAAAAAAGGATTGTGAAGGTTTGACCCATTTATTCTAAATCAACTTCATCTCTTCACCTTGAAAAGCCTGAAAAAAATTAGTAAAAGTTTTAGAGGCAGGCTCTCCTAATTTTCCTTTGATTTTAGGAAAATCATCCTTAACTTTTATTGATAGGGATATTATTGATGAAATCAGCATCTGTTGTATGTACAATGTGAAGTAATTTCATCCTATCCCAATGATCATTGCACCACATCTCCATAACTTTAATATTGATGTCATGAGGACCACCATAAAAATCAGCTAAGGAGCCTTTAGCCAGCCAATCATCATACTGGAAAGAGCAATTTGCTTTACCAACATCCCATCATATTAAGTGCTCAGTATAACTAGCAACTTTAAGCATTTCTTTTCATATTAAAGACTCGTGTTTGGAATCACTAACGGCTAGAGGATGAGCAGATTTCCAATATTTAGCTTTCAGCAAAGTGACCCAAAGAGAATTACTCTATCAAAATCTATACCAAAGCTTCATGAAGTTAATTTTCGTCGTATCAGCAATACTTCTAAAACCCTAATCTCCTTTATCAAAAGGTTTACAAAGCTTCTCTCCAATGAATATTGTGTTTATTATTACTATCCCACAGAAACTTATTAAACAACATTTCCATCCTTTTGATAACACTATTAGTTATTTTCATGATTTGCATAGAGTAAAGAGGGAGAGAAGTGAGAATGCTTTTAAGAATAGTAATTTTCACTCCAAAGGAGAGAAATTTATTTTCTAAGGACAAAATTTTCTTCCTGATTTTATCAAACAGACTATCAAAAAGGTGATTTCTTCTGCTTCTTTTATCCAAATTGAAACCCAAACAAACTAACAGAAGCTCTCATTTATTACAATTAGTAAAATAAAAAATCATGTTGTTCTTACTAGCATGAGTATGTTTAGAGCAGTAAAAGAAACATTTAGAGGTGTTAAACTTCAACCCATATCTTTGAAAATGAATAATAGCTTCCCAAAGATAATCGGTCTTTTATTAGTATTAGTAAAAATCACCAAATTATCAGCATAGCAAAGATGAGAAATGTTGATCATACCTTTGTGCAAATAATTCAAGCTAGGATATTTATTAACCAAAGCATTAAGACATCTGAACATATAATCAAAAGCTATGATAAACAAAATAGGGGAAAGAGGATTAGCCTGTTTAATTCCTCTTGAAGTTTTAAAGAAACCACAATTATTACCATTTATCAGCAGAGAATAAAAATTGTTATCCATAATTCTGTTAATAAGCAAGCAGAAGTCAACACTGAATCCCACAGTCTTTAAAGCATCAAGAATGAATTCCCTTCTTTTGGCATCAAAAGACTTTTTAATATCCATTTTAAAGATAACATTGCCTTGTCTCTCTTTTTTATGAAGATCCAAAAGTAGTTCCTGCATTGTTAGAGGTTTATCACTAATATTTCTGCCTTTCACAAAAGCAGATTGATTAGGATTGATAATTTTATGAAGCAAAGGTTGGATCCTTTTCACCACAATTTTAGATATGATTTTAGAAGCCACAATATTCAGGCTGATAAGTCTATAATCATCCTAAGAACTAGCTTCTTTATCTTTAGGAACCAAAATAATGCTGAAAGTCTTAAAATATCTAGGTGATTATATACCTCTAAAAAAGTTCTGTCTAGTAGTAATAATATCACTATTGATGATATCCCAACAATATTTATAGGATTCTTCTTTATAACCATCTGGTCCAACAGTTCTCCCATCTTTCATATCATCAAGGATATCTTTAATTTCCTCAAAGGAAGGCACAAAAGTAAGATTCCTATCCATCCACCAGGAAGAATTAGTGTACAGTTCACTTTTAATTTTAGATAATAAAGAACCATCACTGCTAAACATATTTTAGAAAAGAAATTGATCCCATCAGCCTCCATATCCTTAGCATTACATAAGGCCAAACCATTTCTATCTTTAATTTTATGAATCATATTATTCTTCTTTCTGTTTTTGATATAAGCATGAAAATATGCACTATTTCTGTCACCCTCCAGATAATTTCTTTTAGCCGCTTTCTGAGAATAGAAACTTTCTTCCTTAGCAATGTCAATCTTTAAGTCGTTCTGTTTCTGCAACAAAACATCCTAACAGATATTATCATTGAAATAATCATTCTCCAAGCTTTTAACTCTTTCTTCAGCTTTAGGAACAACATTATGGAGAAGGCCAAGAACTTTCAAATTCCAGCTCCTTAACTCTTTAGCAAGTTTTTTCTGTAACATCCAAAGTTTATATACATCATTTTTAGCCATAGTGATATGCCAATTATCAACAACCAATTGTTTGAAGGAAGAATGCAAAGTCCACATATTGAGGAACCTGAGATAATAATTAGTTTTGATAGTTTCCATCTGCACTTCAAGAAGAAGTGGAGCATGATCAGAAGCTATAATAGGAAGATGATGGACTGCAGTCAAATGAAAAACACTAGCCCATTTGGCATTAGAGACAAACCTGTCTAATCTTTCGAATAACATACCTTTACACGAAGTAAAGGGATTTCCATTTTAACCCAGATCAAGAAGCCCTACTTCAAAAAGAACCTCATTGAAATCAGCAATCAAATTCATGTTAGTAGGAGAATCACCTTTCTTTTCCACAGCTGAAGTGAGAAGATTAAAGTCATCACCAACCAGCCAAGCATCATTATTAATATTCAAGGATGTTAATTGATTCCACAACTCCAATCTTCCATTCTTAGAACAGTTAGCATAGATCACTGTTAATAAGAAGAAAGAATCATTGAAGAAAACTTTAATGTGAAGAAACTGAGCATGATTAATAAGAATATCTACTTCCAAGTTGTCTTTCCACAAGAACCAGATCTTGTTATTAATATTAGCAAGGAGACTAAAATTATCAATTTTCCTCTTGTATTTCTCGTTGTTTTGAACAGCAACAAGAGGTTCAAGAATACTGAAGAAATTTTATTTATTAGTATGGATAAGATTCTTGAGTTTACAAAAGGCATCGACTTTGGCAACACCTCTAATATTCCAAACAAGAAAATTAAACATCATTAATCTCTTTATTCCCTCTAGAGTTTCTAGGAGTAGAATTAATATTTAATTGAGAATCTTCCTCAAATTTCTGATTATAAGCAGCTTAAGGATTAACATAGCTTAGCCCTCTTATACCTTTAATCTTCCTTTTTCTAGAGGATTGTTGAATTATCCAGTCTTCTTCTAACTCATTTCTTGTAAGAACCAAATTTCCATCCACATTTATTCCATTGGAATAATAAATATATATTTTTATTTATCAATTAAACAGAGCCAACATTGGAGATTCTGTTTCATTATTAGTAGTTTTAATGAAGCCACTCTCCTCCTCTATATGTTCTTTATCAATATTATACCTTACTTTATCACCATTTTCCTCCTTATTTTCGGGCAGCTGATTTCCTTCCATCACCTTCTTGTTGTTACATTCTTCATCATAAATTTTATCTTCATTCTTTTCTTCATTGTGATCTTTCCTGGTTTCAAGTTGTCTATCATTACCTCTAGCTTCATTTTCAAAAAATTTTGGATCTTGATACCTATTTGATCTTAACAAATCATGATGTGCAATAAAATAATTATTTAAGCAATGCCCAAACATCTTGCATTTATTACATTATGGTGGAACATATTCCATTTCCACATTTTGCCAATAGCCAACATTCAAATCACTGATTCACATAGTATCACAGAAAGGGAGAGTAACATCTCTCTCAACCATAAATCTTGCAACAAAGGGCCCGAGCAGTTAGGCACGGCTTGATCAATTTTCATGGGAGAACCAAAGATAGCACCTAAAGAGTAAAGAACTTACATATTGAAAAGATGAAGTTTCAAACGTGAAAATCAAAACCATATGTGAACAATAGAAGCCTCTTCATTTGGATTGAAATCGGTAGACCATTTAAAGATCTTCATGTTAACTTTTTCAATTTGTAAAACTTTTCTCGCAAACAACATAGTATAATCAGTCTCTTTCTCCAGACGAATCATTAGATGTTTACCATCTCAACCCCACATTCCAACTGCCGAAGAAATTTTAGATCAGCAAAAAATTTCCGAATTACCTTCAATCTTGGGTGAGCAAAAGTAAACTTTCCCTCTAACGTTTGCTTCAAAGGATCCACAAGTGCTAGTTTCTTCTTCACGATAGAATAATACTGGTTTTCCATTCTTCCTTGTCGCTTTCTCGATAAACCCATTATTCAAACCTTCCCCCAATTGATCTTCCACAGGAAACAAACAGCTATTAGCAATCAAGGGTGTTGAAGAAATATTACCCACCAAAGCATTCTTAAAAGAAGGTTGATTAAGAAAATCCGCCACATAAAACCTGAATAATTAACAACACGAGAGAATCAAAGAGAAAACCCAACGTAAATCAAACAATAAAGCTCCAAGGAACACTCTCGGGAAAAGCCATTATTCCTAATCCACCTTTCCATCAAAACGCCTGCTTTAGCTCTTCTTATAATCACAAGTAGACTTAAGTTTTCAAGTTTAGTCGTATTATTAAAAAAATTTCTATAATAGATACTAAAGCAAAAACCATGGATCCCAATTTTAGTAAAGTTTGAATAACCATGCTAGTGTTGAAGGTAAGCAAATTATTGAATCTTGGTACAATTGAAAAAATCAATACAGTAATTCTCTTGATTTGCTATGATGTAAAATTAACGCCAACAAGGAGTCCCACAACTTAGAAAACAAAGGATTCAAATTAAATGCACCACTTTAGGCTACAATAAAGAAAAATCTAAGGCAAGCAACATGAACAACTCACAAATCTGTGTGTGTGTGAGAGAGAGAGAGATAGAGAGAGAGAGAGAGAATAGTTATAATTAGTAGCTAATTAGATAGTAAAACCAAATAAAACACATTGAAGACTGGACTAAATCAGAATTTTTAGGATTTTTTATTTTGTAAGCATTCATCTTAATGCATTGTTTGATTTTATATGATTTTTTTTTAATAGTTAGCTCTTTAAATCTTCAAGTAGATAGTTGAGTTTGCAATCAAGAATCAATTATGATTCAATTTCAACTTATGATTTATATATGATTATAGGTTCAATTTCAGTTTCTAATTGAGGCTGTACCTAAATTCGTTTCTAAATTTTGATTTGATTTTGCTCAATTTTAGGATGTGGTTCATGAACATGATTTAATATTTATGCGATTTCAGATTTAACGTCAAAAGAATTAAAACATAATTATAATTATTCTTTAATACTTAATTCATTTTCAAAAGAATATTCATGAAATATAGTATTCAGTAAGATCAAACTTAACCAAACATGATTCTTATAGTGATGTTTTTTGATAGGGTTTATGCAAAATAATGAATTTATTTTAAAAAATAAAAATAACGTGAGTGATCGAAATGTCCTTAGGATTTTTCAATTTTTATTTTAAATTTATTTAAAGTGTTTAATTTAGTTCATATGCTCACCAAATATGAACTAAATAGTTAAATGGTCCACTTTGCCATTTTTTAGATAAAAATTGGTGGAAAAACGTTTTTATGAGTATTTTATATTTCTTAGAGCCGATCTTACTATTTAATATCAGCTCAATTGAAATTGATCCTAAAAGGAATAAGGCATGATCTTGAAAAACACTCTCTTATAAAATAGCATTCAAAGAAATGATAAATTCTAGGATTAAAATGGACATGAAAAGTTTAGGGATGATTTTGATCATACTCAGCAAGCATATTTGCAGGCATTTGAACAACATTAAAATTATAATTTTCCTTGGTATTTAGAGCTATATATAATGCCTATGTAAGATTTGTGATGAACTGTAACTTAATTTGACTTGACTATCAATCTTTTAATTTAGAAAAAAATTCTCTTTTAATACAACAACAACAAGCCTTTATCCCACTAAGTGTGGTCCGCTACATGTATTCTTTTTCTCTACTGTGTCCTACCGAGTTTCATATTTTCATTTAATTCTAATAAAATTATTATTATATTTTATATAATATGAACAAATCTTTTTAGGTCAGCATCTACCTTTCTTAACATAAGTCTAATCTTAAACAACAACAAGCCTTTATCTAATCAGATGGTTGACCTTTAACGTGACCAAAACTTCTTAGACGATTTTTTCTAATCTTGACTGCCACTGTAGCTTTACCAACCCTTTCAGGGATATATTCGTTTCACATTTCGTCCACCTAGTCTTCTCATCTTAGCAACACTTAGTTTTATGCTTCTTTTTTTTTTAAGCCAACATTTTGCGCCACAAAACATTGCAGGTCTCACTACTATCTTATAAACTTTTCCCTAATTTCTAAGCGGCACTTTTTTTGTTAGACAGTAGGCCTGATGCATTCCTCCACTTCAACCATACAACTTGAATTCTACTAATAACAACCCCATCTATATCACCATCCCTTTGAAGAATAAACCCGAGATATCTAAAATGTTCACCCCTTTTAATGAATTTACCACCCATTATTACAACCTCGCCAATAGATCTACTACTATTAAAATTACATTCCATGCATTCAGTTTTAAATCTACTCAAACGAAATCCTTTAGACTCTAAGTTGGCCTTCATAATTCATGTTTTTCCTAAACTCTTTTTCTATTATTATTCAGAAGAATGATATCATCAATGAAAGCATGTACCAAGGTACATTCTCTTGTAAATTTCCAATAAAAAACATCCATAATTAAAGCAAAAAATAGATGGGCTTGAAGACTATTCCTGATGTAATCCAACTGATATAAGAAAATACTTGGTTAATACTCTTATTTGAACACAAGTAACAACTCTAATATACATATCTTTAATGACTTGAATATAAGTCAAATCAACATCTTTCTTTTCTAGAAATCTCCAAAGAATTTCTCTTGGAACTTATCATTTTTATAAATCAACAAAATTCATAAAACACATAGCATTTATCCCAATATTTCTTTATAGGTTATCCAAAAGAAAAATGTTTCATAAAATTTACGATCAATAAAAGTAAATGATGCCCAAGTTTCACACTACATTTAAAAAATCTTCTATTGCACATAAATCATTCATAAATTATGTAGACAAAAAAATAAAAATAAGATTCAAGTTTCACATAAGAATGCTTCGCTTAAAAAATTTTAATTAGTTTCATCAAAGTCCAAAGGCAAAATGTTGTGCGCAAATATTCTTTTTTGATTTCAATGCTCTATATGAAAAACAAAAACGAAACTTTTATTAACTAAAATACTTATTAATTTTATATGATATTTACATATATTTTGTGCATATAATAACCATTTAATTAACAAAACATAAAACACACTAGGCACCAAACATACCATGTTTTCAATGTATTTAATAATTTTAATTCCAAGGATTTGAATGTATAAAAAAAAGGAAAAAAAGAATCAAAGATAAAAAAAATAAAATGCTGAAGGATACTTGAAAAAGTGAGAGAATGTGAGATGGCGGATGACGTGTAGGGGGTGAGAGTGAAGATGTGAGTTGAAGAAGCTTTTAAATGATACATGGAAAACATTCTCATGAAGAAGCTAGTGAGCAAGAATTCAATATTGCCAATCATGTGAACAATTAGAATCGTATAGGAATACTAGCATGTGTGAGTGTGTGAAGGAGAATCAGTGAGAAGTGATTAGCTCTAATGAGAAGACAAAGATTTAGCAAACAATGACTTATAGACTATTAGAACCAACTAATAGAAGCGAATGTTTGCGCCCTAGTTATTGCAACAGATGTTGAATAGAACTCCAGACTTTGAATCAAGTTTTTTTTTGAAGTTGAAAAAATTGTACATAATGCTACAATGCAATTGTGAAAGAGCAGTGTTGACCTCATTTTTAGTGAGGTCTTAGTCTCATACTCTCAGAACAAATAATCTAGCCTTAGGAGTTCCTTGTTGACCATCCTAGCGGACTAGTAATGGAGCCCACCCGTAGAATTTCAAACATCTTCTTAACTCATTTTTGTGAAGAACTCGCATGAGTGGTTCCAAGCACTCAACTCCTAGTTGCAAGGGCTAAGGATCAACATGTAGAGGGCCTAGAAATGAGTTCCTATAGGATCAAACAGCCTTAGGTGCACCCCTAGGTGAGATCTCATCCACCTAGCCCTTAGTGTAGGCTTCCTAGAGCTTAAGTGCACACCCTAGGTGAGAGTTCATCCATCTAATCCTCAGTGTAGGTTTTCTAGTCTTTAGGAACACACCTTAGGTGAGAGCCCATCTACATAATCTCTGCAGTGTAACCTCCCAAGGTTTTAGGAACACACCTTAAGTGAACGTTCATTCACTTAATCCTCGAATGCACCGTGAAACTAGACACTTGACCCTAATTCACAAACTGACTATAACACTAGACATGATACACCGGGATGTGACCCATGCTTCCTTAATTAAATCAACAGTGAAATTCCCTCAATGACTTAACCTACAATAAAACCCAATGTATTGGGATTTGAGCTTGAATATTACACTCAAATCCTCATGGCAATTGGAGAAATTTCTTAACGCCACACATGGATCATCGGACTAGGATAAGTCTAGGGTCTAGGTGGCGAGGGCGATAACGACATTGCTTATGTGTGCTTAAACGAGAGATACGAAGTGAGATTATTAGAATAGTATCTCCTACCTCAAGGATCTTTAATAAGAAAGAGGGAATGACCTATGATACTATTCGCCGATTCTTGGTAGGATCGTTACCCCGGACACTCTTAGGTTGTCAGTAGTTCTAGCATGATTAGAGTGACTAGTCTATGGACTGTACGACTTTACAAAATATTTACTAAAATAAAATAAATTTGCATGATAAAAATAACTCTGCATAAAAAAGACTTAAATAATAACTTTTGCATGAAAATCTTTCTCTGAAAATTTATAAAGGTCCACGGCTAGTCACTTGGATTGAGGTTAAGAACTACCTTCTGTAGATTGTCGGACCGGTAACTTCTGTTCAAGATCAGGAAGCACACAACCCAGCTCTGAGCCCCCCACTTTCACCAAGGTCTTATACTCAGTCCTGGTCTTTCATGTGTGGCTAAGTGTTTTGTTTGCTTGTGATTTCTACGACTCGTTTTTCAGACTTTTGTGCTGAGTTTTCTCGCCCCGTTTAATTTTCTTGCAAGTTTATTTAAATCTCCTGCAAATCATACTATGCTCGCAACATTAATAAAACAACAGTAGCAGATGCCCTGGTATGCTTTTACAGTTTATCTACAACCTTTTACTTTACTGTATTTTACCTTTCAAGCACATTTTTATTTACCTGCAATTTGATTATTCTGCATTCAAAACCAAAACATTGACACCAAAACTGTAAAGCACAAATCACCAATCTCAAACACTTAAACTTGGACCCATCGCGACGACAAGAGCTTGGAGCCAACTTTGTGGGCAGCACGACGAGGAGCTTGGAGCGAACAATAAGATCTTCTTCAGCATTTCTCTTCCTTAGCATAATAACAATCCATAGGACTTCGAGGTAGCTCGCCTAGCGCGACGTAAATCCTCACACTTCCTTTTAGGCTCTTGTACAACTATATTGTGCGACATGAGTCCTGACTCGATTTAGGTTCCGAGGTTGTTGTGTGGTACGACGTAAACCCTTCTTTCTCTGTGGGCTATTTGCATAATCGTGTATTATGCAAATGTAAGTCCCAAATAATAAAATTGGCAGGATTGAACATTCAAATAATATCATCTCTAAAAATGCAGCCACACAGTAGGATAGTTTGGGAAGTCACTAGGGATTCTCCTCAGGATCTATGATATCCCCTACCTTTTCGTTTATTTGGACTCCTGAAATAACTGCTCCTATTTGAGCCATTCTCACTTGCCTTTTTCCACGTCCTACATTGAAAACCTAAACTTTGAATTCTTGAAGACTAGAACCACTGATCATTATCGAGAGTTTTCTTAAGTGATTCCCGTCACTTGGGATGTAATTAACTATAGGGGCTTGCCTCTATATGGAACTTGAAACCCAGGTAAAATAAACCCTATTTAATCTTTGTATTAAATAGGAGAATTTGTCGGTCATATATAAAAGGTTCGCAGACCAAATGGATGTCACAAATCTCTTAGTTTGCAGGATTGGGTCTATTATCGGGGTCTACACTTTCCTCTTGGAATGTGTAGTATTCAGGTTGTCAGACACGATTATGCAAATTATTGGACTAATGAGATCTATTGGGTCTCATTTTTTTAAAATTAAAACATACTACTTTCAAAACAAAAAATATATCTATTATATTAAATTAAATTTTAAAAATTATTTTCATATTTCATATTTTCAAATCTATCGAAAAAGTTGACCGACAAGCAACATGGCAATATATCATCTCACTAGGCTGCTAAAGTATTTTTTCAACAGAACTATGTCAAATCATTGCTTGCATGACACTAAGAATTCACATTCAACTCACTCAGAAGTTTGAAATGAAAACTAAAATTTTATTAAGCTATATACAATTTTTATATGCTTCATATCTGAAAGATGAAAAATAAATCTTCTGATAAATGCCATATCAAACATCACAAATCCTGACTTCAACAAATCTCAAATTACCATGGTGTCAGAATTCAAGATCAACAAAGTCTCGAATGTAGCTTTGGTGTAAAATTCTAAATAAACTGTTCTAGTGAGCTCTTGTTGTAGTGATAAAATTGGAGAAAATAGGAAATTACACATACGAAGAACATATGATTAAAACAAATTAATTTTGACGATAGTAAATCATTAATTTAAAAGAAGCACCATGTTCAATTTATTGCTACCAACTGTTCAACTATAGTACAAACTATCATTAGTCATCACACCGAGATTCTGCATCAATAGAAATTCTAGGCCCCACATGGATATGAGGCAAAGGCTTTCGTAGAAGCTGTCAAACAACACTTGCATCGCACTCAAAGAATATAAATCCAAAAAACACAAGCTTTAGAGAAAATTAGAATTTCCTTCAGCAATTGTTTGTTTTTTTAATGCCTTCATATACTGTTGTATTATTACAGGAGATCCAAAATTGGCAATTTACCATTATACTTGAAATTTAAATTAATCCCCAACATATATCGGCAAAAAGCCATATATCCCAATTTAAATAAATCTTAAATTTTTATAGTTCCAGTTAATGACCTACAAAGTCGTGAATGTAACTATAGTGCAAAATGTTGGAACATTAATTATTGAAATCTACCACAATGGCAAAATTGAACCTATCAATGAGTCATTTGAAATACAATAGCAGATATGAAAACAATTGTCAGGGTGACAAAATAATTTTGATGATCTACTGTTAGCATTTTCTTCACTATTCTTAGCAGGCCAATTTTAGTGCAAATAATCATTAGTTGGAGGAATTCTTTGTCGCTGAGTTATCGATAGTTTTATTTTCTTAATTTCCTTCTATAGTTTTAAATTACATAATATTAGGCCCGTCTCAGTTCTCTTCCAAAAATTCACAATAAGGCTTACATCTCATTGGATGTTGTATGAGTCTTACGCTTCACATAATGCGAGACCTGCCTCAAAGTGAGTCTAACCTCTATTTTGATGAGGAGCACACAATTTAATTTAAGTTTTTTCTTAAAATAAACATAAGTAAAATGAACTTAATAAATATATCCATATAGTTTTTAATTGAAAGGAAATTAAAGTTATTACTAAAACATAATCATTATTTTATAATAACATAAATATTCTTATTAATTAATACGAGAAATATAGTTCAGATTTAAGATGAGGAGGAATAAAAGAACATGAATAAAATTGAGAATGAGATTAGAAAAAGTAAATCGTTATGCCGATGATTTTAATAAAAACTCATTAAGTGATATGATTGATGGAGAATTTTAATTTTAAAAATTTTTTATATTAGTGATTTGTTCTATTCTTAAATTGGTAGCAATATAATTATGTCAGAGAGATTAAATATATCAAATTTATTTTAAATTATTATATTATATCTTACTTTGATGTTTTTATAACATTTCTTATTTTATGATTTGATGTTTGAATGTCAAGATGCTATTTCTTTAAAAAAATTATTATTTTATCATATTAGGATGTTAAATATGTTACATTTTAACTTATTAATAAGTTATTTCTTTGATTTGCTAATGTTAAGGCTTATGTCTCAAAATATCACAAAACACCTTTAGGCTTAAGCCTTGTCATCCGATTGTGCAATTTTATACTTTGGTCTTTTTATAAATTACTTGAGCTAGAAAAGCTACCTGAAATACTCTCTAACTTCAGTGTTACTTATTGAGATTGTAATGAGAAGTTGAAAAGGAAGAATGATTATTTAGCCATTCTATTTGATATTTCATTCCATTGTGCAATAAACTTGGCTAAAATAAACAATTAAATTATATTTTATTGAAATTCACTAGTGTGGATTGAATGCAGTGAGCGATTATTAATTAACTTTGAGGGAATGCATATAGAAACCACGAAGAAAGACAGGGAGAGTCAAAGTGAGATGAGGGTACACAACCTGTATTTAAAGACAGAAGAATGAAAAGAAGTTAAAGAACTATGATTTGATTTGATTTTAATACTGTACAATTATAAAGAATCCTTCATGTAAAAGAGGGTCTTTAATATATATCTAAAATATGTTAAAATTCATAAGAAAATGTAGATCATGTAACTTTAAACATGAAAAATTTTTAAAGCATGTTTATAACTATTCTGACACATGCATATAGCGGTGATCTACTTGGAAAATAATGGATGGATGAGATGGTTTTGAAAATAGTTCCTATATATTAGTAAAATAAGATAAGAATGGAATTACATTTTACTAACAAAATTAACAAGTGGAAATATTTTTCTAAAATACTGTTATTTATAACAACATTAATTTTATTTATTTTTTAGTTTTTATGGCATGATTATTTTGATCCATGTTTAATTAAATTGGGGTTTTTTACATTATTTGTGATCCCCATCACAAATAGCATTCGAACTATTCTGGTCATTTTTATTTGAAAGTTGGTTAATCCTATTAAATTTATATGGTATCGTGCTGTGCTAGATTAGTTGGGTTTGGTTCAATCTATTTTTTGGGGAATGCATTTTCCTATTAAATCTAGAGTTTGGGTAATGAGGAAAGTAGATATGTGTGGGGTTGGATTTTGAAAATGGGTGACATTAGGTTAAAAAATAAAGAAAAATAAAGATCATGGTGGAACTTTTAACCTTGATTTGTTGAGAAGAAGAAAAACCAATTTGGAAGAAATAAAGGTAAAGCAAAGTGGAATAGCAATAGTAAAAATATGAATGGCTTAAAAAATTGGGAGGGGGAGCAACTAGGAGAAGGAATGACAGAACAAATATATATTTTTGATTCATCAGTATGCCATCCTAATTAAGATTTTAACTAACTACATAAAAATATTCTTAATCTTTTGGACAATTTAATCTTAATAAAGTTGAAATGATGATAAATGCATAAAAAATATAAATAGCCATTTTATTCATGACATAACAAAATAAGTGATGGTGGACATGAGATATGTAAAAAAAAACAAAGAAAAAAATTTAACCATGTTAAATAATATTTAATGGCAAACTAAATATGACTAAGCTAACACAAACAAAGAGTTATGCTAGTAATCTAAATTTTGCATCTTGCATGGTATTATTTCTTTGAGCAACAAGAACTCTTCTTTTGAGAGTTGAAATATTCTTATGCTATCTAAATCCATACTTGGAAATTTATTCCAAGATGACTTCATAAATGAGAAATTTTTCATAAAGAAGAAAAAAAATAAAGGGGAAGAGCAGCACTATTATTGAGAATATTGATTGGAGTTCTCATTTTAAATCCTTAGGGATACTATCATCATTTATAAAAATATATATTTTGAAGATTGTAGGTCTTCATACAAAGTGATCGAATAACTCGAAATATTTGTCTTCTTTTTGCATAGTTGATTGAATGAAATTAACTTATTTTTCTTCATTTGGTGGTTCGCTAGATTAATTATGTTTGGCTAAACACAAGTTGGTTGCTAAATTTGACTGAGTTAATTGTGAGAGAAAATTGGAGGGAGATTAGGATGAAAGTATGAGCTCAAAATTTGAATTCTGGATTCTTAAATCAAATTTGAAATTCAAATTTTGATTTGAATTTCAAATGAAGGATTGGTTTAGAGATTTTGGTGGAGAAACCAGAAAGGATACTATGATGATAGTTAAAAAGGAAACACAAAATTGTTGCTCAAACATGGAATGAAAGGGTGGTTGTTTGCAATAACTTTCAATTTTTATTTGAATTTTGAATTTAAATTCAATCTCGAATTCAAATTTTATTTGAATTTTGAATTTAAATTCAATTTGACATTTTAAATCTTGAATTTTTTATATTTCTTTTTCAAAAATTCAAATTCAAAATTTGAATATTTTAAAATTTAAAATTTCATTTTTCTCCTCTTTCTTTATCTTTTGTGTAGTTTGTTACAATTGAGCTAATGAGTGGTATAGAGAGGTGGTGGCTTTGGATGTAGCGGAAGAGGAACTTGGGTTTAGAATCCCTGAAAAATTGCAGGAACAATAAAATAACTTTTAAAATGTAAAGTGAAAATTAAAAACTGTAGAATTTAATGATCTAGTTTGTTTTTGTGAAGGAATTAGCTTTAAAGAAGTGTTTTAAGAATTCCTGTGGAGGGTGTATGATTTGAGAGACAAAGTTTGAGGAGACTAGAGGGAGATGGCATGATTTTTCGATTCAAATAAAAATAACACCTTAATTTCTTGACATGAGTTACTTTGATTCCAGAGTTTAGCTTTTAGTACTAATTAAGATAGGGCAGGGTTGCATAAGTGAAATCTTGATTTTATTTTTAATCTTGACTTATTAGAGGAGAATAACCTAATTAAAAGAATTTGGCAGGGAAAGAGAAGGGAATTGAGAGGATTTTAAGAATTAATAATGGCTAAAAGGAAGGGATTTTTGAGGTATAGAGGAAGTCCTTAAAAATATCATATTGCTAGTTTGAAGGAGGATCAACAAAAAGAAAACGTGGGGATCAACAAGGAGAAAACTTGCTAGAGCAAATATCTTTAATCAACACTCCTTTTTTTAACTCCTGGTCTTCTATTTAAAATAGTAACGATATCTTTGACAATCTAATCCTTTTACATTGAGAATAGGATAAATGTGTCTAAATATGATAAATGACTATCCTACCCCCTATATTTCATCAAACTGAAAAGAAGAAAAAAATGACTATTACACTAAACAAAACATAAACAAATATCAATAATAATATTATCCATGCTCAATGGCACAAAATGATAGACTAAATATAACGAATTTGGCGCAGGAAAATACTATGACCTATAACTAAAAGTGTCCTCACAACTTCAAATGTGAGTATGGATTTTAATTTGGATGGAAAGTCAAAATTAAGCTATTAAGGCTCTGAATCACAAAGGTTTGCAATCAATGTATGGGAACTTGTATGTTTTTCATGGATATAACCGAATTGAAGTATTTATAACCAAATTCATATAAAGAGAAGAAATTAATTAACTACTTTTAAGGATAAATGTATTTTTTGAACAGATTGGGCATTTAAAAAATTAGGAGGATGATGAAAACCTACAAGTAAGCAATGGTATGCCATTGGATAATGAATGATTTATAATGATAAAATGATGACACACCATCACTATTAAAATAGGAAGATCTCAGTATTGTCTTTTTTATGGTAAAAAATAATTCATCATAAGGCAACAAAAAAATTACATAAATGATAGTAAACAATAAATTAGAGGGACAAACAAGATTTTAAGACTGTATCAGACATCGACTCGGTAAAGGAAGAAGTGGATCAGGGCTTCAACCGAATGACATAATAAATCATAATTTTATTCAAAAATAACATAAATTATTTAATAATAACATAATTGATGCCTTAAATTTTTTTTTGCAAAGAAATAATATGACATAGTAAATTTATATCTACAATCAGTTTTGCAAAATTCGATCAAACCTTTTTTAATAGTGGTATAATTTGGAGGTGATAGTAAAAATTTGAATTTGGAGGTGATAGTAAAAATTTGAGTGTTATATTTAGAAATATGAAAGTTCAGGTGTTAGACATTAAAATTTATTTCAAAATTTATTTCTCTTCGAGTGATTTTGAACCAATTATTCCTATAAAAATAAAGATAATTATTTTAAAAAAAAAATTCTCAAATTATTTTAATAAGAGTAAATTTTCATATATTTTAATACTTTATATAACACATAATAATACTAATTTGTTTAGAAAAATATTATTATTAATAATATATATTTTTAAAATTTTATCATTATTAATATTCATAATCTTATCTCATTTAAGAAATTATATTTTTAAATATATTTTTTATTAAAATTGATATATTATTAAGAATATTTCATGAAAAAAATATTGTATTAATTTTATTAATCACAAAATTTTTTTATTATTTTATATATTAAATTTATTAATTATATTGTAATTATTTTTATTAAATTGTTTATTCAATTATGTAAGACACTGCCGTTGCCGATCTCAAGTCCGGATATGAAAAGTGGAGGGTTGCGTTTGGTAGTCGACAACCAGCGTAAAATTTATCGAAAAAAATCAAGACATGAATTCTTTTGATCATTGTGTAAGTGCTAAGGCGTTTCCTAGAAATGACAAATTGTATAGCTTGAATACAGTGAAAAGTGTGCAAGGGCCGCTACACCGGTGCCCTGGTGTAGTGTTAAATAAGCAAGGGTTCCCACATTACGGGCGAATACGGGTAAAGAAATTAGTCCATGAAACTAATGAAACTAATATTAGGATAGAATCTTGGAATATAATACTCTCAATGGTAATTTAATGGAATTAGTTGATATTATGATTCATAGGAAAATTAATATCTTATGTATTTAAAAAACTAAGTGGGTTGGAGAAAAGACTAAGAAGATTGATAATTTAAGTTTTAAACTTTAGTATTCTGGTAAGAGTCGCACTAAAAATGGTGTAGGTGTATTATAAATAAGAGTTTGAAAGATAATGTTGTAAAAATTAATAGAGTTGGAGAAAGAATTATAGCCCTTAAGATTATCATTAATGCCAAGATTTTTAATATTATAAGTGTTTATGCTCCTCAAGTAGGTTTAGATACATGGTTTAAAGATAAATTTTGGAATGACTTAGAAGATTTATTACAAATGATACCTCTTGAAGAAAGAATTTTTAAATAGACATGTCGGTAAAGTGGTAGAAGACTTCAAAAATACTCATGGTGGCTACGATTTTGGAGTAACTAATGAAGAAGATAGAGCTATTTTAGATTTTGCTTTAGCGTATGATTTTGTTATTACTAATACTTTATTCAAGAAAAGAGACGAACATCTTATTATTTATAAGAGTGGATCTAATAAAACACAAATTAATTATTTTCTTATGAGAAGAAGAGATCGTCACGATTATAAAGATTGTAAGGTCATTCCAAGTGAAAATTTAAGTACCCAACGTCGTTTATTAGTTCTAGATTTTAAGATTAAGAGTTATAAAATAAAGAATGCTATGACTCATCATCGTAAAATTAGATGGATAAACTTAAAAGACACAAATAAAATTATTTTTATGAGTAAAATTCAAGATTTCAAATTGTAGGATATTCATGAAGAAGCAAATTTTATGTGAGATAAAATAACAAACATTATTAAACAAGTAACAAAAGATGTGCTTGGAGAATCAAAAGAAAATGTTTTATAAATAATAATAGTTGGTGGTGGAATAATAATGTACAAGAAAAGATAAAATCTAAGAAGTTATGCTATAAAAATTTGTTTAAATGTGAAAGCTTAGAGAACTGAGAAAAATATCAAACGGCCTACAGGGTGTCTTAAAGATTAATCTGTTACGCTAAAAATTCTGCTTTTAATGATCTTTATAATATATTAGATACTAAGGAGGGTGAAAAATATATGTATAAACTAGCCAAACAAAGAGAAAAGAAAAATAAATATTTAACTCAAGTAAAGTGTATTAAAGATGAAAATCAAAAAGTATTTTTCTTAGAAAAAGATATTCAACATAGGTGGGTGATTTACTTTGATAAATTTTTTAATGAAATTTCTGAAAATACGATCGACCTTAGTGATCTTAATATCGTGAATGATAATAAAACGTTTCATTTTTACCGCCGCATTAGTAAAAAAGATGTTGAGGAGGCTTTAAAGAGAACCAAGAGTGGAAAGTCTGTTGGACTTGATGATATGCCAATTGAAGTGTGGAAATATTCGGGAGATTTGGGAGTTTCTTGGCTTATTAAGCTTTTTAATATTATTTTAAAAACTAAAAAGATGCCTAAGGAGTGGAGGAAGAGTATTTTGGTCCCCATTTTTAAGAATAAAGGGGATGCATAAGAGTGTGCAAATTATAGAGGAATTAAGTTGATGTGTCATACTTTAAAGTTATGGGAGAAGGTAATTGAATACAAGTTAAGACACATCACAAAGATTTCTCATAATCAATTTGGATTTATGTCGGGCATGTCTACTATGGAAGCTATACATTTATTGAGAGATTTGATGGAGAGGTTCAGAGATAATAAGGAGAATCAACATTTAATTTTTATTGATTTAGAAAAAGCTTACAATAAGGTTCCAAGAGATATCCTTTGGAGAGTTCTTGAGAAGAAAGGTGTTGATATGACTTATGTTCATGTCATTAAAGATATGTATATTAGAGTTGTTACTTGTGTTCAAATTGAAGGAGGATTGACCAAATATTTTTTTGTTTCTGTTGGATTACATCAGAGATCGGCTTTAATCCCATGTCTTTTTGCTTTAGTTATGGATGGTCTTACTGGACATCTACAGGAGGATGTACCTTGGTATATGTTTTTTGTTGATGATATCCTTCTTGTGGATAAAACGAGAGAAAAGGCCTAGGAAAAACTTGAATTATGGAGGTCTACATTGGAGTATATAGGCCTTCATTTCAGTAGAACTAAAACTGAATACTTGGAATGTAATTTTAGTAGTAATAGCTCTAGTGATAGAAGTGTAACTTTGGGTGATCAAATTATTAAAAGGTGTGAACGATTTACATATCTTGGGTCCGTTGTTCAAAGCGATGGTGATATAGATGAGGATGTTAATAGTAGAATTCAAGTTGGTTGAAGTGGAGGAATGCTTTAGGCATTTTGTGTGATAGAAAAGTACTGCTTAGACTGAAAGGAAAATTTTATAAGACGGTGGTGAGACCTGCAATGCTATATGGCGCTGAATGTTGGCCTTTAAAAGAGAAGCCTAATAATAAGTTAAGTGTTGCCGAGATGAGAATGATTAGGTGGATGAGTGGCTTTACACTTAGAGACAAAATGCGAAATGAATATATCCGTGATAGGGTTGGTGTAGCTCTTGTGATGAACAAAATTAGAGAAATTCGTCTTAGATGGTTTGGTCACATTAAACGTCGACCATCTGATGATCCGATTATGAGAGTAGATGTTTTAGATTCGACTTGTGTTAAGAAAGGCAGAGGTAGACCTAGGAAGACTTGGGCTTATTGTATTAAAAATGATCTTAATTTACTAGAACTAAATGAAAACATGACACTATATATGACGCAATGGAGAAAAAGGATTCATGTAGCCTGTCCCGCGTAGTGGGTTTGAGGTTTTGTTGTTGTTGTTGTTTATTCCATTATGTAAATCAATATATCAGATTTTTGAGCTACATGTGTAACAATTGTGACTCTAGCTAAAAATACTTTTACCCCATGCGTACATTTATTTTTGTCCCACATCTCAAAGAGGTATACATTAGTTGATCTTTAAAAAAGGTGTAGAAACAAATTGCAATCATTCCAAACAACCCAACAAATTTTGGATCGGTGGGCCCAAAATATTTGATAATATATTTATTTTATAGTTATAGTAGGCCTTACAAGCTTATATTAATAAGTTAATATGTTATAACTGCACTTATTCGTGAGACTAGTGGCAAAAAATTGGACACCGAGCTAGAAAATTGGACATAACGGTGTGAGTGGCAAAAAATTGGACCGAAAACCGGTTTCAGTTATTCGGTTCAATAGTTGAATCGGTTGTTCGACTGTTTTTGAACGGTTTGATGTAGGAGACGGGTTTTAGCCGAACCGAAACCGACCCTGGACCCAGTCAATGGTCTAACTGGTAGAACCGGTTGGCCTGGTCCCGTTTTTAGAACCATGAGGATAAAGAGCCCAATAGTATGATAAGGGCTTTTAAATTGAGGGAGGGTAGAATATGAAGTCTTCATGCTTAATAAAATTTGATAGAGAGACCACACAATCTTGGAGGGAAACAAGTGATACAAGGCTTTAACATATTGCTATTGGAATCCAAAAGTTTTAAAAAAATTCAAACAACCTTGAAAATTATAATTTTTTTTCAGAGCTTCCCTTTAACAAGTTCTACCCAACATAAAATTTTCAAATTAAAATTTTATCTACTTTGATGGCAATTAATTTTTGATTTGGCAATTGGTTTCTATGTTTTACAAATTCAAGAAAGTCTTTTGTTTATTAGAAAGCTATGAAAGTTAGTGTATGGTCTCCCCTTACCTATGTTTATATCTAAAAAAATTCCATGCACAAATTCCAATTTTGTAGGAATAGGAATATTTAAAAAATATCAAAATGCCCCTACCTTAAGTTGCTAAATGTCAAGATTAATTTACTTGCTGCCTGTCTACCCTCTATGCCAATCTCCAAATTCCTCTTGGATGAGATTAAACTCTGTCCAAAATTGGGTTAATCTATGTCAACCTGTTGAGTCTAAATTTGCATTTCTTTTGAGATGAGGATGAATGACAACCTCATGAAAAAAATCTCCTAAATTTTGTTGGCCTGAGGCATTTATCTTGAACAGTAGAGTAAATT
>NEWO01000026.1:707993-732954 GCA_003013225.1 Phalaenopsis aphrodite
TCTAAATTTATCTTGTTGCCAACCTAGCGAACATGATACATGAGTTTCTGTATTTGAGATTCCTGATCATCCAACTTTGAAGAAATCTAATTTGCCTACTTTAAGATGATATAATTCGCAATATACTGTCGCAATAATGCAATTATATCTTGAAGTAACTGATAGATACAATAAAGGCGCTGAACAAGAAAGATAATTTTACTGAAATATACTTTGCCTACTTAAAGGAATTATATGCTCATTTTATATTCACTCCAGCAAAATCATATTTGGAATGATTGATACCAGTAAATAAGTTGTACTAGAAATAGAAACTCTTTGGCTTTTAGTTGGCTGCTGTTGTCTCAAATTAATTATGTTCAGCACAATTTAGAAGCAATAATCATCTGTTAAAATAAATAGGTGTGAGGAATGAATAGGAATCTATTACGTTGGCGCATAAGGACAATTTAGTCATTTATTAATTATTAATGTGGGGTATAAATAAGACTTATTATGTTTAGGATTAGGATATATATGAGGTTGTTGTCTTGAGTTTTAGGTTTAGGATTTAGGAGAGATCACCAAACCCTTGAATTGAAGGCCTTGAGTGAGATTGCCTACCTCTCAAATTATATGTGCTTAGCTTTTATATATTCATGTTGAGCTATTTGGTGTTCTATTGCTTTGATTTGATATCATTGGAATAAATTATTTTAATTGTGCCCTGACTGTTTTGGAAATTTTGTTTGTTCCTATCTATTCTGAAATCATAGAGATGTCATGTTCGCGACGCGCCGATTGATCCTGGAAGCATTTTGGAAGGGTACGGGATTGCACTAGATAGGTCTCTCTCACGTTTGTGATTGAACCACACGAAAAAATTGTGATTTTAGGAAACAGACTGGAACATGACGTGCCAGGGCATGACCTAATCGCACAACGTACCGAGGTGTGACCTAACCGCGCAAGGCTCCTGACATGGGGCTTAGGCCTAGCTAAACTGTCCAACGGAGCAGGGGGTGTCACAGTTCAGTAGGAGGCTGGACCGACGCCTCCCTCCCACTCCCGCCCTTTTCTCCATTTGCTATTCGACCTTTTATAAGGGAGATTCCTTTCGAGTATATTTCATTCCTTTTCCATCTCCCATCTTTATTCTATCTACCCTCTATTATATGTATGGTGTGTTTGTTTAGGGAGGCTGTTTTGTGCTTGCCATTTGATTGCAGGTTCATGCGAGCAGGAAATTTTCCTTGATAGGGTTGTATCCGAGGACAGGTGGTGTTCTGATTGTATTTTGCTTTAAGGTGGTGTCCCCTATTGATTTCTTGTCCTATCTAGTCTCTCGGCTGCAACCACCCAACTGCCCCCCATCATCCTTGCAGCCACCCAATTGCCGCCCCACCTTTTCTGCAGCCACCCAACAGCTGCCCCACCTTCGTTACAGCCACCCAGTTGCCGCCTCCTTTCTCTATGGCAACCCTATTGTCAAACCTTCCTCCTTGTAGCCTCCCTACAGTTGTCCTTCCTAACAGACCTCTCTATGGCAACACCTGCTCCCTGTACCCCATCCTTGCTACTGCCCTTCTTCCAAACAGCTTCCTAGTGTTGTCGTAGCCTCTCAACCACCCCCATACTTGTTGCTTTGTTGAAGTTCATCACCTCCCTCCTTGCCCTAGAGTCTTGTTTTATGTTTTTTAGTGTTTATTTTTTACTTTGGAGAGTCGTCGTTATAACCTGTTTGAATTTCATTAATGATATTCCTATTTCTATCATGGCTCGTTTAACTCCGTTATCAGCTCCATGGACGAACCACACAATATAGTCGTGATTAGAGCTAGCTAGGAAGCAACCTAGGAATCGTGGCGTACGGTATTCTCGTTCGTGATGCATTTGCGGCATGCACCAGATCCTGACATATAGGCATCACCTTCTTTATGGATCGGGATTGAGGTCCTTTGTGATTTGGGGGAGGGAGGGGTAACATATTTTTAATACAAGTTTAGGCATTAATTTAAAATAAGTGGTGTTACAAACAAAAAATCAGTTACAAAGTCAAGGAGTTACTATTAAAAATATTGAGAATCAATTGAGACAAATAACAAATTCATTAAGTATTAAATCCCAAAGAACACTTCCTAGTAATACAAAAGTAAATTCAAAAGGCCAGAATAAAGAGCAAGTAAATGTCGTTCAACTTAGAAGCGGAAGAGAGTTGGAAGGTAGAGTTCAAAAAAAATTGAAGTAGAAAGAGAAGAAATTGACGAGTCTGAAGAGGACGATCCGAAAGGTTTAGAAACTTTTTTTTCCACTTAAAATTGATTTGGAAAAACCACCTCCATTTCCTCAGAGACATCGTTAACAAAAGTTGGATAAACATTTTTCAAAATTTCTGGAAATCTTTAAGAAATTTACAATTAATTTTTCATTTGCTGAAGTCTTAGAACAAATATCAAGCTATGTGAAGTTTATGAAAGATATTCTTAACCGGAAAAGGAAGTTCGAAGATTACGAGACTGTTGCACTTAGTGAGGAGTGCAGTGCTATATTCAGAAAAGGCTTTTTGAAAAGCTTAAAGATCCTGATAGCTTCACAATTTCATGTGCAATATGAGATAAATTTTATGAGAAAACTTTATGTGATTCAGGTGCAAGCATTAAATATGTCATTATCAATATTTAAAAGATTGAGATTAGGAGAAATATCCCCTACTACTGTAACTCTGCAGTTAGCAGATCGTTCAATAATATATCCTAAAAGAGTTATAAAAGATGTTTTAGTGAAAGTTGATCAATTTATCTTTCTTTTTTATTTCATTATGTTAGATATGAAGGAAGATAAAGAGATACCTATCATTTTGGGGAGACATTTCCTAGCTACAGGAAGAGCAATGATAGATGTGCAGAAAGGGGAATTAACTATGCACGTCAATGATCAAATAATTACGTTTAATATTTTAAAATTAATGAAGTATCCTGCAAAAGGTAAAAATGATGAATGTTACAGAATGAATGTAATAAGATATCTGAGTGAATGTCATTTCAAAACAACTTTTGAAGAAAAATCTAAAATGAAAGAGTTGGAACACGAGCAAGAATAAAAATTAGGTCAATTTGAAGTTTTTTATAAGGAAGATTTGAATTATATTCGAGAAAGTTTTGAAGTTTTGGGAACGACAGAAAAAGATAAATCTTTTTGTCCATCGATTGAAAAACCTCCTGAACTTAAGTTGAAGTTACTTATTGAACATTTAAAATATCTTTTTAGGTGATTCCTCAACATTACTGGTTATTATTTTCTCAAAATTAACTACAAAAGAAGTGAGTTTAATGAAAGAAAACTTTCGAATGGATAATTGTTGATATTAAAGGAATAAATCCTTCAATTTCTATGCATAGAATTCATATGGAAGATAACTGCAAATCATGGCTGATCCTCAAAGGAGATTGAATCCTGGTATGAAAGAAGTTGTTAAGAAAGAAATTTTAAAGTGGTTTTATACTGAAATTATCTATTCTATTTCAGATAGTGCATATGTTAGTCCAATTCACTGTGTTCTTAAGAAAGGAGTGATTGTGACTATGAATGAACATAATGAGTTAATACCAATAAGACAAGTCATAGGGTGACGAATATGCATTGATTATAGAAAATTAAATCTCGCAACTAGGAAAAATCATTTTCCACTAACTTTTTAGATCAAATGTTGGATAGACTAGCTGAACATAAATACTTTTTTATTTTCTAGATAGATATACCGATTATCACAAAATACAAATAATTCTTGTGGATCAAGAGAAAACAACTTTTACCAGTTCTCATGGTACATTTATTTTTAGAAGAATGTCATTTGATTTATGTAATACTCCTGCTACATTTTTATTTTTTGTGATTTAATTGAAAAAAGAATTGAAGTTTTATGGATGATTTTTCAGTGTTTGGAATTTCATTTGAATCATGTTTAAAACATTTATCGAAAGTTCTTAAGCGATATGAAGAAATAAATTTAATTATTAATTGAGAAAAATGTCAATTTATGGTAGCATGAGGAATTGTTTTAGGACATCAGATGTTAGAAATATATATGGAAGTAGATCATGCAAAAATTCAAATGATTGCTAATTTACCTTACCCAACAAGTGTGAGGGAAATTAAGAGTTTTTTAGGATATGTTAGATTCTACAGGCGATATATTAAAGTCTTTTAAAAAATTACTAAGTCTCTATGTTATTTGCTTGAAAAAGATGTAATTTTTAATTTTGATAAAGAGTGTCTAAAAGCTTTTGAGCTATTAAAAAAAAACTCACTGTACCAATTATGGTTTCACCAAATTGAGAAAAATCTTTTGAATTAATGTATGATGCAAGTGATTATGTTATTGGAGTTGCTTTAGGACAAAAACATGATAAGATTTTGAAAGTAATTTACTATGCTAGTAGAACTATTAATGAAACTCAAATTAATTATACCACAACTGAGAAAGAGTTATTAGCAATAGTATATGTTTTTGATAAATTCAGATAATACTTAATTTAAACTAAATATGTTGTGCATACTGATTATTTTGTTATTAAATATTTAATGAAAATGAAGGATGCAAAACCAAAACTAATATGATGGATTCTTCTTTTACAAGAATTTGACTTCAAGATAGTAGATAGGAAGAGAGCTGAGAATCAAATTGTTGATCATCTGTCCAGGCTTGAATTAGAAATGTTCTGTTTTGAAAAAGAAAGTAATGAACATTTTCTAGATTGTAAAATTTTGTATATTATTTTATCAATATCAAAATATCTCCCAAAATCAGAACCTTTGGATAATTTCATAAGTTTCTTATAAAGGCACACAACTTCGAAGAATTAGATTTTGTCCTTATTTATATAAAAATTGGTCATCCCATAAATAAGTCTTAGTTTCAGATAAAAATGTCATCTTCTGTTGGTATGTCAATATCATTAACCATAAAGTTCACAATGTCAACATACCATAGAACACACCACTCCTTAATACTGAACATTTCTTCATCTGGAAAATGTTCATTAATGCTTATATCAAAGTTTGTGGTCGATGTCAACGAGTAGACAATATTTCTAAAAGAAATGAGATGCTCCTCAACTATGTGTTGGAAGTTGAGATATTTGATGTTTGGGGATTAGATTTCATGGGACAATTTATACTATCTTTCAGAAATTTATATATATTGTTAGCAATAGATTATGTATCTAAATGGATATAAGTTGTTGTTTTACCTCAATGTGATGCTCAAAGCGTTGGAAGGTTTTAAGAACGAACATATTTTGTAGATTTGGTTTGTCGAGAGTGATCATAACTGACGGGGGATTTCATTTCAGAAATGCAATAATGGAGAAATTATTAAAGAAATATCATATTAACCATCGAATTGCTACTGCTTATCATCCTCAGACAAGTAGTTTGGCTGAATTATCCAATTGTGAAATTAAAATAATATTAGAAAAATATGTGAATCCAACAAAAATGTATTGATCAGTCAACCTTGATTATGTTTTGTGGGCTTATAGGACTGCATATAGAACTTCTGTAGGAATGTCCTCATTTAGGCTAATATTTGGGAAAACTTGTCATTTACCAGTTGAGCTTAAGCATAAAACATAATAGACTATTAAGAAATTTAATTATAATTTAAAGGATGATGGTGAGAAAAAACTATTGCAATTAAATGAGCTTGAAGAGATAAAGATTGAATCTTATGAGAGTGTTAAAATTTATAAAGAAAACATGAAGATGTGGCATGACCGGAGGATTCTTACTAAAAATTTTGAGTCTGGGCAACAAGTTTTGCTATATAATGTAATGTTAAGATTGTTTCTATACAAACTTAAGTCCAGGTGGATGCACCTATTTGTTGTGATAAAAGTTTATCCCTATAGAGTTGTGGATATCAAAGATTCTAAAACTGAGAAAATATTCAAAGTGAATGGCCACAGACTGGAACCCTACTCTTTATGGGATCAGCTTAAATTAAATGATCTTATGTTGTTGGGTCAACCAGAATAAACACTGGTTACGTCGGGTTGACGACGTTAAATCAAGCGTTTTGTGAGAGACAACCCATGGTTATCTGTGTGTTACTGTTGTGAATGTTATGTTGTTGTGTTTGATTAAGAAATTTTTTGTATTTTGAATATATAATGATATATTAATGATTTTAAGACCTTAATATATGACTTAGACATATTAGAATGAGTATTTGGAGTTTAAGCTGACCTGTGCTAAATTAAGTACCGACGTTTAAGCGCCAACATTCGGCGCTTAAGTGCGACAGTTAACTAAACGTACTAAATTACTTTTGTAAAAGATTTAAACGTGGTTTAGTGGATTTTAACGTGAGTTAGTGGTTTGAGAGCTTGTCTAGTAGTTTTAGGCTTGCTAAAGCCTATAAATAGAAGAGAATGAAGAGAATTCTCACCCCACTTTAATTTTAACCCTAAAATCTAAGTGAAGAGTGAGAGATCTTGAAAAAATGTCATCTTGGGAGATTGATATGAAGAAAAAGGAGGAAGCTATGAAGAAGTTCATTACTCAAAGTGCGCAAGAGTTGTACAACAATTTCTTAGCCTTTAGTATAGAAGGAATAACAGAGAAAATTACAAAAATTGAGGCTAACGTAGCTTCAATTAATGTGAAAGTGATGGAAGCTAACACACATTTAGAGTATATTAGATGAAAACTTACGATGCAATTTAGCCATACAAGTTTTATTGAAGAAGCGAACAAGGCTATGTATTTGAAAAACAAAGGTATTGAAGAAGACTCAATCAGAGTTCTTTATCACCGTTCGTTCTATCAGATCTATATTCCAAATGTCCAAGGAGAAACTAATGAAAGGCGAGGTTTCGTTCCACCTGAAAGAGAGTGGAATTAAGTTCTAAGTTTAATATTTGTTTGTGTTAGGTGTTTTTTTGTTAGTTTTAAGTTTGTTTTATGTGTTTTTAGTGTTAAGTTTGCTTTGTGTTTGTGCTCAGGAATTATCTCATCCAAGACTCTTTGGATTGAGAAATTATTTATCACATATGTTTGTATTTGTTTGTGAATTAATATAAGTGTTTGTTTGTGTGTAAAATTTTGTGTTTAATCGAATTAGTTAATATTGGTGAATTTGAGAAAGAGGAGAGTTGAAGGGAAGAAAATAATTATTAAAGATTTATAAGACCATTTAGGGGTGGTTGAATTAGGCTATATGTGCATTTCACTTAAAATCAAAAATATCAAAATTCGTGCACTGGCTCCTAAGCGACAAGACCCGGCGCTTAAGCGTTAGACAACTCGATAGGTAGGTGTCTAAGCGCCGAATCAGTCGTGCTTAAGCGTCGGTTCACTTAAACCGGTCCGCAAACAGTTAAAAGTGGAATTTAAGCCGAAAATCTTCATTTTCGCCCCAACTTCGTCTTCTTCCTCTGGTTTTCACGATTTTGAGAATTAGGGTTTTCCCTAAAGTGGAAATTTCTTTATGGATTCAAGCCGAATTTGTTAGATTTGATCTTCTTGAGGTAAGAGCTTCACTTCTATGTAAAAAATTTTGATTTTCACAATGTATTTTGAGTACATTATGAATTTGCCGAAATTCACTATTCATTATGAAAATTTGAGAAAAATCTATGGAAAATACATAGAAATGATAGTTTAAGCTTTTGGAAGTTGAGTTTAGTGATTTAGAGTTGAATTTAGGATTTGTTGTGAATTTTATGTGATTTTTAGAAATGGCCCCAAGAATAAAGAGGAGTAATGGAAAGTCCCATTTCGATTCGAGCAAGTTTGTTTGCACAAGAGCTCGAGACAGGTATAGTGACGCATTGCAGTCGAGAAAACTGATTCCTCAGAGATGTTTTAAAAGTTCGGGTGGAGCAGTGGAAGATTTGATTGTTCGCGGGCAGTGAGAATGATTTTATTATTTTCTGTTGTGACTGTGATTTCTGTTGTTCGGGAGTTTTACGCTAATCTCCTTGAAGCTAAAGAAGATCGAGTCATGATTCGAGAAAAATTAATGTCTTTCTCCCCTGAGGTAATAAATTTGTTCTACCAGTTGCCCTTAGTACATTGTATATTTATTCATATTATAATCCGACTGAGGAGTTGGACGAGATCATATCGTCATTGACCGATGAAAGAGGACTATGGAAGATCACAAATGAAAAAAAGGTGAACTTCCTCGCATCAAAGTTAGATGCATGTGCGTGACACTACTTTATTTTTGCTCGTTTGCTACCAACCAACCTCCTTAGCGAAGTTACTCAAGATAGAGCTACCTTGAACTATTGCATTCAACAGTTCAAGTCGATTGACATTGGATCTCTGATTTATGATACTATCACCAATTCTTTTGTCACTGCTACTACTGCAGGTTTGGGATTCGCATCATTGATCTTTTCCTTATGTGAGCAGACAGGTGTTAGATTTGATAGCTGAGAAGAGATATTGCAGCCTTTAAAGCCCATTACAAGTGCTAATGTAAAGTCTTATTCACAACACTCGATCTTTGGCTGGAGAAGAGGATTTTCTAGAAGTTTAGGTGCCTCTACTTCTCGTACTTCTACCTCACGTGCATCCACATCACAAGGTCAAACTTCTAGTTTTGATTCACGGTCACATTTATTGCAAAGGATGTTAGATAACATCAATTATCCTGCAAACAAAGTATTAAATTTAGAGAATTTTGTTGATCATAAGAATGATTATATGAGAAGACAGTGATTATGAGGAAAAATTTCACTCATCTTTGGAAAAAATTTTCTAAAACTTGAAGTTTATTTATTCTCAAATATACTACAAATAAATTTGATTTTGATTTGAAAAAAAAATGATTATATATATAAAGTTATATTAGGGAAATAAAATTTTGAATATAGAAATAAGTAAGAGAATTTAGTTGAAACCTATATAATTAAGAAAAACTTAAAGCTAAAAGTTTTTAGTGTAGAAATGATAAATATTGTATAACTATCTTTAGTAGAAAAAATTGCATTTTTGAAAAAAATTTAGTATTAGACTTTTATTTTCAATACTTAATTTTTTTTTATTAAAAAAAAATTTCAAAACTATTATTATCCTTTTAAGTAAATGATATATATCAAAACTTTGTTTTAGAAAAAAGTAAATGATATATATCAAAACTTTGTTTTAGGAAAGGAGGAGTGAAATTCAAAATTATTAAAAGTCTATTCAGATATAGTAATCTTCATATGAAAAAGAAAATATAAATGAAAAAAAGAGAAAAAGAAAAAGGAAATAAAAATAAAAATAAAAAGACAAAGAAAGTTAAAAAAGGGAGAAGAAGCTTGAGGATTAGTGTCTAATCAAAATTGATTCCACATCTAATCTTTTTAAAGTACAAGACTTGGGAAACTCTTAAGCTTAAGAATATAATATAGTAAGTGTAATTATTCTTAATAAAAATTTTTAAGTAGAGAAGGTAGAATGTCTAAACTCTACATTTGGAAAATTTGCAATATTTTTGAATTGAATAGGAACTCATATTGTTAGACTTATTTATATTAAAAAATTTTAAACTCTAAGTTGGTTTCATATACTAATGTTTTTTTCTAAATTGGACTACTATATTTTTAGATCAAAATTTTAGAATATCCTAAAGAAACTTAATTACATAGTCTACTTATTTTGGTTTTGAAAGATTGGAGCGTCGCTTGAGGACAAGTAACATTTTAAATTTGGGGGATTTTGATACACTTAAAAAATAGTCTTTATGTACATATTTTTTAGTTAAGTTTAGATAGTTTTTTACTTTACTTTCAATTATAAAAAATTACAAAAAAAATCAAACTTTCATTCCTATTATAACGTCTTTAGTTTGAGTAATAATATTTTGCAAGTAAAATTTGTTATCTAATTTCTTCTGATTTTAATTGCATATTGTATTTTTTTCCTGTGGGTTTAATATTCAGAGCTTAATCTAAAAGTCATATATTACTTGATAATAATACGTATACTTGTGTAGTATCTCATGATTAACTATAATAATTGCATTCTTGTTTGCTTCAAAGTGAAGTTTTTGCCTAGCTATTGCTGGTGATCAAGTTCTTGGCACCGTTGCAAAATAAGAATTATAAGGAAAAATTAAAAATTTAACCGCATACATCGTATTACCATAGAAAATCGGGATCAATGGTCCACCATATCTACCTCTTGAAAAGTTGTGTTCTTTCTGGTTTTATTAGTTCGCGTCTGGTACTTATGATTATGCCCGATGATCTCTTTTTTGGCCTCCTCATGTAGCCGCTGAATCTCCTATAACCTCACCTTGACATTCGTACTAACCTCTAATATAGGAAGAACCGTACTAGCTCTAGTGGAGTGAGTGAGTTGTGCTCATACACAATCTGAACGAGGGAATGTTTCTTATTCTGACTCATAGGCCTGTTGTAGGCGTATTTGACTTGGGCTAGAATCAAATCTTATTGCTTGATTTTTTTTCCTATACAACACTTCAGGAGGTTCCCCAGACTTCTGTTCACCACTTCTATCTAACTATCTATTTGCAAATGAGCTGCTGAGATGATTTGAAGTTTACTAGAAGTGACTTAGAAACTTCACATCCTTATCAAATATAATTATTCTGGGTATCCCATGCAACCTCACAGTCTTCCTAAGTACAAATTAGCAATATAGTTGCATCTAGTATTCGGTAACACGAACAAAAAGGGTCATCTTCGAGAATTGATCAACTACGACCATCATTTAATTTTTGTTCTGTTGCATCCTTGAAATACCCATCACGAAATCCAGACTGACATCTACCCAAGGAGTCTCTGATACTGCTAATGGCATGTATAGCCCTATGTTTTGTTCTTGAGTCTTGGCTAGGTGATAAACTTTGCGCTGTTCGACGTATCGCTCCATGTCTCTCATCAAGCGGGGCAGAAGAAATGTTGCTTCACTAGTGTGAGGGTCTTATCTCTATCGAAATGATCTACTAGTATGCTTTCTTGGATGATGGCCTCCCTCAGCGAACATCTGGGAATGCACAACCTATTTTGGTGTAATAATAGCCCTTTAATCTTTGGTAATGTTATGTCGGTCTCTCTTGAGATTGTTCCCAGATCTCCTTAAAATTTTTGTCAGCCTCATATTGTTGCTTGACCACCTCAAACCCAAGAACTCTGGCCTGCATAAAAGTGATTAGCAAGTGGCGGCGGCTTAAAGCATCGACGACTCGATTTTAACTTCTTACCATGTGCTTAATCACAAACTGAAACAATGCCAAAAACTCAACTCAAGAAGCATGTGGGCTCTTCAACTTATTTTACTTGTTGAAGAACATGGGGCCTTGTGATTTATGAATGGAATGAACTCGCTCATCAACAAGTAGTGACTCAAGTGATTAAGAGCTCTCATAATAGCATAGAACTTGTTGTATGTCAAATACTTTCTCTTGGACTTATTGAATTTCGCACTGAAGAAAGCTATGGGATGTCTTCCCTGGCTCAACGTTGTGCCAATTCCGATATTAGAGGCATCAAACTCTACATCGAATAATTAACTGAAATATTGTAAAGTTAACACTAGGACTTGTGTCACCTTCTCCTTCGTGGTATTAAAACTGAATTGGGCCCTACCTCTGTCCACTAAAACTTCTCTCCCTTCAAAAGCTTGGTTAGGGGAGTTGTAATAGTGTTGAAGCTCCAGATGAACCGCCTATAAAATGACGTTAACCCCTAAAATTATCTCAGCTCGTTATGGGGGTGTTCTACTCACGATCGCTTTTATCTTTGTAGGGTTCATCTGAATACCGCCACCAGATACCATATAACCCAAAAAATATACCTGCACGGTCATGAAGTGACACTTCTTCAAGTGGACATATATTTTTTTCGATCGGGGAACGTCGAAAACCCGCCCCAAATACTGCAAGTAATTCTCATCTGAACTGTTGTAGACGAGGTTATTGTTGAAATAAACAACCTCAAACTTCTCAATGTAACATGAACACCTGATTTATCAGTTTCTTGATTGTGCTAAGTGCATCGGACGATCAAAATAGCACGACGATCCACTCTTACAACCCATCTTTGATCTTTAAGGTGGTCTTCCTTTCATTCTCGGACCTCATTCTTTGAAAAGATGCATGTTGCATAACTATATCAAAATAGTTGCAAAACTTACAAAAAAAGTGGCCTTTATGCAAGAACATGAGACTTATCATGTTCCAAAAAAAGGAAAAAGTACATGAGATTCATCTATGTGTGTGGTAAAAAAATTACAAGTAATTGCCAATTGTGCACAATGGTACGCAACAATATTTCTTCTTCTATCAATATGCTCAAATAAGACTTGTCTAAAATGTGCTAAGAAGGCATGATCTTCACAATCAAGAGACTTCTCCTTCCATTGCTCGTTAGTTTTGGTTTGTTGGATGGCAATAATGATATTGTGGTTATCACCATCAATAATAATCCCATTCACTTCAAAAATCCAAGGCTCCATAATGCTTTTTAGGTTTTGATTTCTAGTAGTTCGAATTGAGCGTTGCCCCATTGTTCAATTTGCTTGCTGGTAGCCAAGATTAAATTGCCTTTTTCATCTATTATGATAGCATCAATTCTTCCCACACGAGAAGGTAAGAGTGACCCATCAATGTTGATCTTCAGTCAACCCAGAGGTGGGGAACACCAAGTGGGTGAAGGAGACGATCACAACGACTGATTAGGGTCCTATTGCTCCTGGAGGTGTAAGGTTTGTGTTGAGAGGACAGTAGTAGTCCCTAACTTTCTTTAATCTTCTTCGCATTTCACACCCTCCAACATTGATAGATCAACTTGCAAAGAATAAAAGCTAGTCATGAAAAAGTGTCCTTGATGTGCTAGAAGATGTCGCACGCTCTACAAAAACTCAAGATTTAAAAGCCCCATTGCTAAAGTCTGCTAGTGGCTTCTAAGAGAAGCTGGCACTCCAAGATGATATCATGAATATCTTCTTGGACGGTGCAGCCCCAAGGGCATAATGTATCCTCTGTGAGATCCCTTTTAAGCAACCAACAGTTGGTCAGCCTTCCCTGTAAATTCTACACCAAAACAAGCTTTCTCTAAGATGGACTTTTACCTTTTATATTAGTCAAATCTGCAAACTTTGTCTTCGATGGTAGCTTCAAATGTAAGTGTAGTCATGATTTTACCAACAAAACTGTGAATGAGTTCAATTTGATCAAGGGGGGGTTGTGTATGGATTGGAATGTTAAGAATTTTGTTGCATAGTTCTGTCTCAAAGCATCTTAGAAGCTTGTCTAGGTCCCATTCTTGCTTATCTATAATATGTGAGATAGTTCATTTTGATCCGATGTATCCACAACATAGATCAATCTTGTAAAAGACTACGGCTCCATGTAACTGATCTAGTAGGGCATCCAGGCGAGGGAAAGGGAACTAGTATTTGATGGTAATCTTTTGATAGTTCGACTATCGATGTCCATTCTCCATGAGCCATCCTTTTTGAGTGCCATTAGCGAGGGAATAGCGCACGGGTTGGTACTGTCTCTCACCAATCCCCTAGTAATGAGATCCTGCACTTTCCACTTTAACTCCTCTTACTCTGTTGGCCTCAACTTGTATGTGGGTCTGTTTAACAACTCGGCTAAGATAGTTATCTCTCGGTGACAGTAAACTCTGGTAGGTTGTCGGTCATCACCTTCAGCAACTCGGCTAAGAACGGCTGGACTATCTCCAGTGGATCTGTCTCCTCCTCAGTCCTCTCTAAGACGACTAAGGCCAGTGTCACTGGGACTTCTCAAACTGACTTTAGAAAACTTGCGCACCTCATGCTTATCCTCGATTGATGTAGTCGTGCCTCCAAAATCCTTGATGGGTAAACGAATGATGTGTTCCCCCTCTCCATGAATGTGTAAGTATTCTTGAACCTGTCATGTTACGTCTTACGATTGAATTGTCACGATCTCCCCAGCAGGATTGGGTAGGCGTTCATGGGCACCGCATCACACCACTCCCAATCCTGTAGTTGATCCGCAATGAAAAATTTTACCAGGCACTGTTGATCCACTTGTATCTCGTTTTTTTTTAACCATGCCAGAAAATAGGGTTGTGAGTGTTTTTCTGTTGCTAGATCCGGCCTCACCATGCAAGCAGAAACACTTTCTCACAGCTTCCTTTGTCAGTAATGAGGCCGTAAACTTTTCCTCTCGTTGTACACCTAGTGCGAAAGATACTATGCCTTAATCACAAGTGATTCCTCTGCGATTCTTCTGCAGAATTTTTCTTACAAATAACATTTCTCCATCTCTCTGGAGCTCATATTCTGCTTTTTCATCAATCTTTTCCACCATGGCACCCTGCTTGGTGAATGACACCACTCAGCTCTTCAGGTAGCTGGAGGCGAAGTGGCTATATCTATGGCATTAGAAGCATTTTTCAGGCTAGAACTATAGCGGGTGTACTACTCGTTTTAGGCTTCTTCTGACTCTGATATGCACTATCAGTTTCCTGTCCAGTCCTTCCCACTCCTCTAGTCGTGCTCCTGTTGGGGCCTCCAGTTGTGGGGGGTTGTCTGAATTGAAGTATCTCTACTGGCCTCTGTTGTCTCACCATCTTTAGTGCTAAGCTTTGCATGTCCCTTAGTGTCCAATAGGTTTGCAATTGTACCACGTTACTGATGGTGGCTTTTAGACCTCTCAAATACCTGGCTATGGAATGCTCCTTTGTCTCTTTCAAGTTCACATTTCAAATTAAACTAACTGCATAAATTTTTTTGTGTATTCCTCCACTGATAGATTTTTCTGTTGTAGTTAGTGGAGCTTCATGAAAATATCCTGGCGGTTGCGCAAGGATAGGCATTGTCGTTGCATTTCTTTTATCTTTTCCCAAGAAGTGATTTTATCTCGTCCTTTTGTCTTTCCCTCTTCAGGTTGTACCACCACAAAGAGACATTCCTTGTCAGCTTGATGGCGGCGAGTTTCACTCTTCTATCATCAAGCACATCCATGTATTTAAAGATCCGCTCAACAATCTACATCCACTCGAGAAAATCTTTTAGATTCATCATCCCATTGAAGAGAAGCAGATCCGCCTTTAACTCCTAGATCGATGTGCCCTCTAGTAGGCACTTCCTCTCTCGGCCTCCTTTGATACTAAATTCTGAAACGTCCGAGTCGATTCTTCACTTCGTTGAATTCTTCCCTACAAAAGGTTCAGTTGTGCTTCAGCTCCCTTCCATGGATCTCACTATTACCGTCAATGGTGACCTCACCCATGATCCATTCCTCAATGGCTTCTATTTGTTTTAGCAGCAGAAGAGGGGTCGTGAGAAACATAGAACGATAGATAAACATCACTTCGGGATGAGTTACAGCTGGAGCACCTTATCACCTTTGTATACAACCCTAGGAGAATAAGGAGACATTGGCGGCAGTCTTGATACAAAATCCAGAAAAATTGAAAACCTAAGATAAAGGAAACACATATATAAGCCTTAGATAACAAGGACCAAATCCTCAATGGAAAGGAGGTGCCAATCCATAGTGGAAAGGCTGATCGACCCTCTCGAGTCTGGACTGGTTATGTCCGGAAGAAGCATAGGATTTTCTCTCGGCTCTCTATACGACCGCAACCACGTCACATTCTCAACTCTTAGGTGGGTCATTTCTTATGCTCTTTTAACTAATCAATTGAGCGATGATCCAACTTGGAATACTTATAAGTGAACATTACAAGAAGTCAATATGAATAATCAAAACCAAGGCATTGACAACTCATTGTGCTACCAAACTAGGAATATCAATTCCAAAACCTCGACAAGTCATTTTCATACAAAGTCTTTGATAGAGTTGTAGTTCCATTTAGAATCTCATAAAAACTCACAATGAACTCCAGCTTTCTTTTTCTCTAAACAAAATAATTTTCATAATTAGCTAAAGAGAAAAGTACAAAAAAAGGCTTTTGAAGGAAATGCTAGAGTGAAATGTGAAATAAACAGGATAATATAAAATCATTTGAATGACTTGTAGCTTGAAGTGCAGTGACAAAAAAGTTTATTTAGTTAACTATTTTGTTAATTTACTCAACAAAGATAAGCATATAATAAAATAATAATAGCCATCTTTTTATCACCATCCATGATAGGCTATCCTATATGATATATTATTATCTTAATACTTGTCATATTTTTTTTATGTTAGAAATAAATTACAAGATAAATCATGAATAACTAAGATAAAATTGTTGCCCTTCATGACTTGTCCGCAGTTCCTTGATGGTGGAGTGGATTATGGAAGTCACTCCCTGTCCTCCTCTGGTAGTTGCAGCGCTTTTTATGGAAGTTTTTCTTTCTAATCATTGATAATTTAATTATGAAGTTAGTTTAACCCATTCAAATTTCATTTAAATTTGATTATATCTTTAACATTTGGCCTTCCTGGTGTTCTGGAAGGAAACCATATCTAAAATCATTGTGCAAGTGTTTTTTCTCTTCTCCTCGATGGCTTAAATTGTAGAATCATTTGGCACGAATTAAGAAGACCCAGTTTATTTTGAAGCTTGTGTGGAACCCGTCAGTCCTATTTTGACAATGCTGAACCTTGAGATTTTAGTCTTGCTTAAATCAATCCATTTGGGCTGCATCAGAGTTTGGAGAGCCACCTGACCAACAAGCATTAAGTTTCATGGTGTGTTATGAAGGTCCCTGGTTTGAATAATTGAAATAGAGTCTTTGTTTATGCAAATGGCAAAACTAAACCTCTCCAGACTCTACATTTGCAGGAGCTCCGTGCATATCTACACATTTTTCTTAAGCATTTTATTCAAACTAATAATGCTGAAAGCATATCGGAATGTTGGATTTGAGCTTGTCCTTACAAGAATCACGTTAAGTACTATATCTTATTGCACTTGACAGTTCTCTATCAAATTGATATCTAAACCAGAACCAACCAATCACGATTGTATGCTTCACTAAAATGTTCAAATTGTAATTATCATGGTCTTTCTAAATTCAATTTTACAAATACGTTTAATTCAATATTTTATTTATGTGAAAGTATTGCCCCTGCAAGTTTATCGGTTAGAAACATGTGTGGAGCGGAGAGCATTGCTGGAAATTGTTCCTCACTACTTAACCTTGTTATAGTTAGATCTCTATTGCTTAAATAACCTGTTGTGTTGAAGGGTTATAGGTTTCATGGTTTTTAGGTAATATCCCTTTGTTGGAAGGTTGGATCTTGTAGAAGTGGTCTCTCAGGCATGATGGAGGTATGGCACTGTGTTATTTATTCTTCTTGAATATTCAGGATTCCTCATTAGGTTATGATACCTTTCACTTAATCTTTTAGGTTGCAAAGGGTTATAGGGAAACTGAGAAGGTTGGGTTTGCACAAATTCCTCCAGGCATTGATCTTTATATATGCCCTCGCAGTGACGCCATAATAACCATACTCGCTAAGTATGGTTTTTTCAAGGGAATGGCTGCAGTTGAAGATGATCAGGATTCATTAATCGGTTGTGTTGTATGGCGTAGAAGCCAACCATCCACAAACTATGTCTCTAAAGATACAATGGAGAAGAAAACTCTCCTAGAAGAGCAGCCCCTCAATTCAACTGGACTATCCAATCAAGGATTGAACTCATCAGCCATGGAAGCACATGAATGCGCAAAGAAACAAGTTGTGCCAAGTGAAACGGAATTGAAAGCAGCTTTGGACCTGCCTGGTTTGGAGGCTGGCACAGCCACCGCTCTTAGTGATACAACATCCATGATTATTGAAAACAAAGCTGCAGTTTCTAGTAGCAATTCATATTTCAGCAGTTTTCAATGTAGTGCTGTCCAAACAATAACATCTTCAGTCCCATACAGTTGTCCACTAGTTCCAGCTCAGCAGAAAACTTCTGAGAAGCCTTCTTTGAACTTGTTGCAGGAGAATATGCAGCCAGCAGACATTAATCCTCTCCAACAAAATTCAGGAACAGATGAAGTAGTTCTGGTTTCAGACAAATCTTCACAATGCGTTTCACCAACTCAAATGACTCCTGTATTTATGCTGGGAAATTCTCTATCAAGTAGTGTGTCACAAAGCCTTGGAAACTTTGGCTCTGGTCCAGCTCCAAGGCCCAGGCCTTTAGTCCCCGTAAATTCCTCAAATTTTCAGTTTCAGCCACAACTGGCGCAGAAGACTCATTCTAGTGCTGGAAATGATTCAAACTGTGCTGGAGAAAATCTTGCACCAAGCCTTCAAGCATCACAGCCTGCTCTTCCAGGGCCACCTCCTTTACCGCTTGAGCTCCTGCATGGACTTCTCAAGTCAAATGAAAATGTACCTCAGGTAGTTTGTCTCATGAAAATGCTCTCTTGGTGTAATTTCTCATGGTAAATTCATACTCAGAAAACTTCGTAATTTAATGTATCTTTTCAGGCTATTATTAAAGGAGGAAAGCTTCAAGATGAGATTCATACCATGCATCATATGGTAACAAGAGGGCTTGCAGATGTTTTGGAGACAAGAGCACCTCCTCTTCCTCAAATTCAGGAAACTTGTGATGCGTCCAATGGTGATGGAAAAGAAGAAGAAGAGGCTGATGATGACGACCTCCCAGAATTTGACTTCAGCTCTGCTTGCGGAGAACCAGAAGCCCCCATTAACCGATTTCCTGGATGGACTCAGCAAACTTGTTTCCCTAATGCACCTCCACTAACTGGAAAACCCTCATTTGAAGCACCATGGAGCGCAGGTGATCCCACTTTATTAGCTACAAGGACAGAGTCCTATAGACCTAAGCCTTCACCTTTACCCAGCAAATTATTACATTCCAATGAGGGATTACCCCATGCCAAAAACTTTGGGAAGTTCATCACTGACAAGACAATTTCAACTGAGGATTATCAGTTCAAATGCCATTCGAGCTGCCTTAAAGAAACGAAGGAAACAGGTAACAATACGAGGAATGGTTTTGGTTTCAAACGCAAAAGCATCTGGGATGACGACGACGATGACATGCCAGAATGGTGTCCCCCAGACCTAGAGCTTCCCAAGCAGCCACTGCCTAGTGCAACCACTAGTGCAAGGCTGCTGTCAGGAAGACCCCTCCCTCCTCCAGACACAACAGCACCAATATCATTCCATCCTTGTCAAAACCATGATTTACAGCAAAAATCTCAGCCCGGATTGCTTGGGCCATGCCCATGCCCTATCTCTGATGCTCCAGCTGGTGGACCAGCGCAGACAAAACCTTTAGGTGAATTTGAACGGTTTAGTAATCCTTCTAAGCCTCTTTTGGACTCTCATCACAGAGATTCATTAAGGCCTCGCGCCAGTAAATTTAATAGAAAGCCACCTCCTTATGCAGCTGATGGCAAGCGGCGTCGACGCTAAGCCTCAAGTTCAGACCCTCTGGTTGTTTTGTCTTGGTTTTCTACATCATTATGTGATAAAGGTTGAGATCAATCTGTCACTTTCTTATTTTCACTGTAACCACTAAACTGGCATTTTCTTATTGGCAGTAATAGTGTGTGCTTTCTTCAATCGAATGATGCCATGTAAATATAACAGTTAGACCAACTTCTCTTATTTGTGCAAACGCTATACATGAAATTCCTACTTCTCTTTGTTTTGGTGAAATTTGGTGGCCTAAAAGTGGTTGAAAGAATTATGCAGGGAAGATTGGGAGCGCTGAGAGAATTCTTAAGAGGGATATGAGAGACAAAAAGGCCGGACAAATATCTCAGAACAACTAAAGAAGGTTCTTCATGTCAAAAAAGTATTTATGTTAAGTAACTTTGAAGTTCTAGCCACTCTGTGCCGACTGTCAAATCCTTTACATTGCTTGATTGTAGTAGATGGAGGGTCAAAGGAATTCAATTGAAGGATGATTTTTTGTGGTCATTAGTTTAATGAGGGTGCAGAAGTGCAGAATGTCAGGTTAACTTAATTTTATGTTGGCTTTGATGGTAATTATACAATCATGTTGAAATTTATATTTATTTTATCAATTTTGGCATTTAGTTTATAAATGGTTGCCAAACGATCATCATTCTTCAGTCTTCATTTGTAATTGGGAATGAAGTAAATCTGAAAGATATTTTTAAATAGTAGATATGATGATGAGGGGTTCTTAGCTAGATAGCAAAGTATATCTGATATATTTGATAATTAAGATGTTTATTTGAAACAACACATCTGTGATCAACAAATTGCTTTGTGTCGACAATTTTTTAAGGAAATATAGTACTAATTTAGATAAAATGTCTAAACTTGCTAGCATTTATGGTAAAAATTTCTTTTCTTACCCAAGGAAAATCTATTTATGCCCAAACAACATGGCATATAAGGGTTCGTTTGGGGCAACTTGTGCGTTTCAGGATAAGCTGCTTATCCTAAAACGCGGCCCGCGGGCTGACCGCAGGGGTCGACCCGCGGCCTGCGTTTAATATAAAAACTCAAACGCAGTTTCAGATAAGCTGGCGAAACGCGTGAACCAAACAGTACGGAGGTGTTTTGAAAACGCCGCTCGCACTTATAAGCTGCCCTAAACGGACCCCAAATCTGAACGTCAACCTGAGTTCTTTCATCTAAACAAACTTGATTGAGATGAAGAATTTACCAAAGTGGCATTCATGTTTTCATAAAAAAAAAAGGCCATATTTATTAAAAAACGTTCATTTTCTTATAAAATGAATTTGTTCCTTTTGTGATCAGTAGCTTGAACTTCAAGGCAATGCAGTGTCTTAATAATTTTTATAACTCACCAAATACATGAGGGTTAGAAGGAGTTTCTATATTATATATAATTGTTGGAGTGGAGGGCCATTGTAGGCCTCATTTGTTCCAAAGTCAACTTGGGCAAGATTGATCAAAGAATATGGTAATCGAACATGATGTTTCATGAACTCGGTTTGCGTTAACTCAAGTGTGTTCAAAATTGTCCGAAAGTCGCCCTTTTTATAGGAATCCGAAGATGTGCCAAGAGCATTAAAATCAGGCAAAAATAGGCATCCTACAATAAATTTTAATGAATGATGAATACGATGCTATATGAATCAAGTTTGGAACACCCTAGTTTGTGTTGAAATGACTTGAATGTCATTCCAATTATAAATTGGATAGTGTTAATGCATTCAAAAGTTGATTTTGCTAGAAAAAGATATTCATATTGCTTTGGTCATGGCATGCAAGAAAATCAACAAATTCATCCACACTGGAGACTGCACATAAATTGTGGCACATGAATATTGAAGATGAGTGAGAAGGGACTAAAATGCATAGATTATATTAAGGTTATTATTATTAATATACACACACATCTTAAGCCATAAAATATATAACAATCACATCCCTACCATCCCCAATATTTAGAGCCATGCTTACAGCGGTCCTCATCGAATCCTCGCCTCACAAGTTCACCCGACAACTAAAAACTCAGGTGTATTTACATATACCAAAAATTTTGTAGTTACACTTATAATGTATTGGTGCCATAAACCTAATCATAAAAATGTGTATTTTGCTTTTAAAATGATGATGATGATATATTTAATATGGTGTTGAAGATTTGAGTTTTATGCATGTAAATATGAATGTTTGGGTGTTATATATGTTGAATACATAAGAATTTAGTTGTAAGTATGTAATGTCTCTTTTATATATTTAGATATTTAACATTTAAACTTCAAAATTTACATTTATACTAATAGATAGTTTTACATTGGTTTGAAAGCTTTGAGTGTTCTAAGTGGAGAAGTTGAACTATACATACTTAAAATATATAAACACATTTTTAAAGTTGAAGTATACATATTTGAAATTACATGCACCTCCCCTTTTACCAATTTCACCCCACTGCATTGTTGCAGACATCTGCCCATCTCTAAACACCATCACATACGACTCCATCTCATAGCTCACTCCAACGTCCGATCCCTCCTTCCTGCTTCAGCCACTTGCAGCATCCCACTGTACTTATGTTTGTAAAGCAGGCTGCTCGACCCAATGCATCTCTCCCTTCTCCTACATAGCATGCCTCCAAAAGAAGTCCTTTTTACTTTAAATCTGACTCACAGTTGTGGTCGATTAGTGAAACAAGCAATTCAAAGTCAGAGATGAGATGATGACTCGATACCGCTGCAAGGCCCAGATCTAGGGAAAAAATTTGCGTACATAAGATGTACCAGATCGAGATAGAAAAAATTAAAAATTTTAAGATTGAACACATCTCCTGAGTGGATAATCAAGTAGCGAACCTCTTGTTCAAATGAATTCATTTAGGAGAAGGGACATCTCAGAGACTCGACCGATCGATAATCGAAGAAGCCGAGATAATGGAAATTGAAGCTGAGGGAAAGAGCTGGATATGCCCATGCATCTTATTCGTTGAGACCGAAAGCATTGATGAGGAGCGCTTCAAGGCCGAATCCAACTTATATTTACTGATTGATGGAAAACTTTTTTGAAGGTCAATGACATTACCATGCCTGAAATGCATTAAGCAAAACCAAAAAAGAAGAAATATTGAAAGAAATACATTCTGGTGAATGTGGAAGACACTACACGGGAAAATTTTGGCGCTTCTGCGCGCTTCTGCCTTGTGATCGAGATAAGGATGGTGTAAAACTTGGTTCGGGCGATAACATATCAAACGAGTCATGAACTCTCTACAATCACAATCATCTATTCAAAATTGAAAAAACCCTCTAATTAATTGGTCATTGTGCCTTGTGAGCCGAATCAACACCTCAACCAATTCAAATCATTACCCGATGGCCATTCCTTATAGCTCGTAGATTCCCCTTACTACAACAAATGCTTGATGCAGCTATATAAAATAATAAGACTAAACTCAAGGTATAGCGAGTACATGAAATAAAAAAAATGTGTTTCTATCTTTTTATTTATAAGTTAAGTTAGTTTACAAAAGACGAGTAATAAAATGTTAAAAATACATATATGCAATACATAAAATTAAGAATCGCCATAAAAAAGGTTGAGGTGATTTTTGCTAATATCATTTGGCGAAATGCAACCAGACCAGAGAAGGCTATCCAAGATAAATCTACCATCTGAAATGAATAACTCATCATCGGGATGCCTCTATCTATGTTGAACTTGAAATATTCAAGCCTTCACTTCATCTAGGTCTTGATGCATTTTTAGAAACGTGTCTGAGCCAGCATCCACCTCTTCTAGAACAACAACATGATTCTTTATCTCCATGATGTCTTCCTCCAAATCTATGATCTAGTCTTGCATATCCAACACTTTAGCTTTTACTCGTGCTGTCAGAATCTTTTGGCAATAAAAAAGTTCTTTTTGTTACTTGCAAGCTTTCCACGAGTGGTGACCAACTCAATCAACAAATCTACCACACCCTCCAAGAGGTCATTCTATTGACAAGAGATGGTCATATTAACGAGTGTGAATCATTCACATCCTTTGGTGGATTATCCATAGGGAGAGGTGGTGGTTTAAATGTTGAGATGAAGATTGAAATTGGAGATGCTAGATAGAGCTTTTGGGTGAGGGTGTCTAAGCCTCTTGTTCCACTTATTGGAGGTAATGGTAGAGTTAGAAATTATAATCCTTTCTCAACTTGTTTAGTGAGAAGTGCTTTTCAAATTGTTAAATCCTATTTTTGAAAGACATTAGAATGAAAGGTAATTATACATTTATTGCCTTGAGTGAGTTTTTTTATATAGATAAGTTTGTGTGAGAAATGAGGAGCTTGAAAGATTAGTGAGATACTTTGCTTACTAGTCTATGTAGGTAAGATACTATTTTATTTGTGGGAGATTTATGATCTTTGTCGATTTCCCATTGCAACTTATTATGTACCCATGTATGGTAGTGGTTGTTGAAGATTTTAGATTTTTGCTGTCTCATGAGCTAAATTGCATTCCTTACTTCACAACAAAGAATAATATTTCATTAGTCTTATGGATTGATTTGATTTCTTATGATTGTTTTTAATTCTTAGTAGTTGGGTGAAAGATCATTCAATAAGATAGATATCCTCATTATATAACTTAGAGCCTGTTGTTGTAAAGTTGTCAATTAGGCATTTGATGTTGGTTAGACATTGGGTCATATTGTTTGTACCCATGCAAATATCATGAAGCTCATTCTTGAGTTGTTGAATTGCCCCTAGATATGTTTGTTGATTGGAATGTTCTTTCCAGAGTGCTTCAAATAGCTTAGTGTTGTTCTAATGAATGATATAGGTTAAGATAGAGGGTGAGATGGTTGAGAAAATAACAGCTGTCAGGTTCTGCTCTACCAATATCCAAAATATCAAATATGAATTCTCTATTTCAGCTCATGTCTCATCTTGATTGAATTGTGGTGGGGGAAAAATTATGCATTCTAAGGAGGATTCAATCTATTAACAGTGGGGAGTTTGAGAATTTATACCTTCCAACCCGAGTAATTGTCATATGTTAGTGGTGAATTTGCCACTATTTTATTGTAAGCCATAAAAAAATTGAGAGATATTAGTATATTTATCTCTTTCATTTTGTTGAAGAAATTTGCATTTTGTTGGTTGTTTTGATTGTTAGTAGAGGAAGAGAACTCCATGTCTTTTTGTTGTTAAGCAAATGGCTCTGATATCATGAAGGAATTTACAGAGAAGAGGAAAGATCAACACTATTCAAGATAAGCATGAAGAAAGCCAAGTAAACTCACTCAATTGAATTTCTTATATTTCATCCCTACAACTTTACTCAGTACAATCTAATTACATAGAGAAATTATGCGGGATAAAGAAGAAAAAGCATATGTCCTTGTTGACTCATCATATATTGTCACAAGCTTGTTACGGAGCGAGCCCTAACATTATTGTCTTCTTCCTTCAGAACCACTTTAAGAAGATTGAGATGGTCTGGGTGATGAATCGAGAGTTGCTAGAGAAGTACGAGGCTTTAATAACAATAGAAGATTCGAATAATCTTTCCAATTAGATCAATATTATTATGACTTCTCCTTCAATTCTAAATTTGTTAATATACC